>JANAVB010026020.1:120000-385486 GCA_029216955.1 Iris pallida | reverse complement strand
TGTGTCTTGTATATATATATATATATATATATATATATATATATATATATATATATATATATATATATATATATCAAGGGTGTGTGGGTGTCTTTATATATATGCTTGGTTTGTGTGGAGATTTCGAGTGTGAGAGAGGGATTAGAAATGATATAGAGAGTGTGGAGTAGAGAATGTTAGAGAGGGATTAGAGATTGAGTGAGATAGAGAGAGTAATATAGAGTGATAGAGAGAGGAGGAAGTGAAGGATTGAAATGGGGACTGCTGATTTCGAAATAGCAGTGGACAGTAGCAGTCCCCATAGGGGACTGCATTGCATAGCAGCAGTGAGCCCTGGCAGCAGTCTCCACAGGGGACTACATATAGAACAACAACAGTAGCCATAGGATCAGCCTGCAGTAGCAGCACATAGAGACTGCTGCATTATAGCAGTGAGGGGGGAACAGCCCCATAGCAGTCTATCTCCATTCCTATTATTCATTTCAGCCCTTCCATTCCACCATTCAGTCCTACATACCATTCAGTCCCATTCAATTCAGCTACGCATTCACCCGAACAGCCCCATAGTAGTCTATCTCCATTCCTATTATTCATTTCAGCCCTTCCATTCCACCATTCAGTCCTACATACCATTCAGTCCCATTCAATTCAGCTACGCATTCACCCTTTCACTCATTCTTTTCTTACACCACATTCACATAAGCATTCACCTATCCATTCACCAATCCATTCATTCATACACTCATCAAGGCTACCCATATTCATTCAGTCATTCTTCCATCCATACATTCTCCTATTCTCTATAAATTCAGTCCAATATGTGGACTTTGCCAACAGCCCCTAACCCCATTTCACATTCCATTTTACATACATATCAGCCATCTCATTTCAATTAATTTCAGTCCACTTTCCACTTCCATTTCATCAATTCATTTCATCCATCCATTCATTCAAAATTCATTCATCCATTCCTCATTTCAATAAACTTTAGTCCATAGTTTCAAACACCCATTTCAGTCCAGATATTACTCCAAATCTGTCCATCTCCATTAACATATATATAATTCAATTCAAACACAGTCCAATATCACATTCTTTCATCCATTCATTTCCCCTAGTAAACCCTCTGTAGACCTTGTTAGAGACCTTAGTTAGTAGTGTTAGATGTTAGTATGGTGTTGTAGGCTAGTTAGAATTAGTATTAGATATTTGTTAGAGTTAGAGTGGAGTGGTATCGTAGGATACCAAGTGGGTATCTTAAGGTAAATAGGATTTACTTTATTTAAGTTAAGGTATTGAGATACCTGCAAGATACGATGTTAGAGTATCAAAATACCATTGCATGGTATCGAGATACGGGGGCATGGTATTAGGATGCCATGTTGAGGTAGAAAAGTACCTAGAAACTAAGGTAGAGGCTTGGTAGTGGGTTTACCTTGGTAAGGGTAATAGGGTAAGTTAAGGTAATTAGCTAACTATAACGTATGTGATTTAAGGTTTAAGGTATGGTTAGAATTTGGTTCCCTTGGTTGGTAATGGTCAGAAATAGTGCTCCTAGACTAGTTTTGACCTCGGTTGACCATTTTTACCAAAAGTCAACAAAGTCAACCGAAAGTCAACCGAAAGTCAAACTTAGCCTAAAAGTGACTAGAATTGACCGAAACCAAACCAGTTGACCAGTTGACTGAAAGTCAACAGTTGATCAACATTAGACTAGTTTGACCTAGGGTTAACCTAGAGTTGACTAGAGTTGACCAGGGTTGACTAGTTGACCAAAGTCAACTGTAACTCAACCTTTGACCCAGATTGACTTTCTGTGACCTTATTTGACCTTGGTTGTCCTAGTATGACCTAGTATAACCTAGTTTAGCTTGGGGTGACTTAGTTTGACCTAGTTTAGACTTAGACTTGCATATCATGACTAGATTAGCTTTATTTTATTATTAAACCCTGTTTCGACTCATGGCATCTCATCTTTAGGTATGTGATTACTCTGAGCATCTGTTTGCCTTATCAGCTCAGGACTACAGGCAAGTACATTCACTGATAGTTTTTATTATCTTGATATCTGCTATATCCGATTCAGTTGTAGTATCTTACTCGATTTCCAGTCACGATAGTTCACGGACTAGTATATGTTGGATCATGTCATGAGATGTTGTTCCCAGATTTTCTTGATATATTGGTACATTTCCTATCTTATTCCCTGTACTTATATAGACACTGATTCCTAAGGGGACTTGCTACCCTCTTATGGAATCCCGTGTCATGACGTATCATGTCCAGATCCATTATACTATTCAGGGATGGGGATTTATTATGGGCTATGTGATCAAGCCACCCTGTCACTATATTCTTGTGCTTGCGCCACTCTCACCTCACGTAGGGTGTAGCGAGATCTTATTCATGTGCTCGTTATCCATGTTGGCCGGCATGACCCTTTTCAGAGATTTTCTTGTGATTGTCGGGCCAAGTGGATAGCCTGTCCTGTAACATTTCCCAAGCCGATCATATAACGCTCTAATAATTCAAGGCATATTTTATATTTATTTATCATAGGAGGCTAAGTTCTGTTTAGGAAAAAGGTTACAACCCGGTCCTTGTTTGGTTTACGGGTTGTATCTTAGTTTTCGAATAGTTCCCAAGTCATCATATATATATATATATATATATATATATATATATATATATATATATATTGTCGTCCTATTCAGTACTCACATCCTGTTATATATTTTCTGTTGATTTTGTCCTGTATTTCACATGTTCTACATGCTCTTATGCTATACTTTGATTGGAGGCTAGGTTCTATTCGAGAGAAGGGTTACAACCTCGATCCTTGTTGGTTTACAGGTTATAACTCGGCTTTCGAATGGCTCCCATGTTTTCCTATATCTTTGTCTTGTATTTCATTATACTGTCTCTTATAAAATTTGTCAATTCATATGGAACTGCTGTTAGTGTTTGTACTTGCTCATTTTTCTGACAGGATACCGTTGACATATTACAAATGTTTCTGAGGCAGACTGCTCGACCTACTATGGGGTCGAGACAGATGGAGACTTAGGCCAGGACGGTTGCCTTATAGTTGAGCTACTAGACTTTATACTTCCAGAGTAGTTAGCTTAGTTAGGCTTGCCTGGACTGCGATCCAGCTTTTGTTTTATACTGTAGTAGCTTATCTTTATATTTTGTGACACTGTGATGTTGTTTGTTTCTCTCTAGCTGTGTTGGATGTTGAACTAATTTTCCATTTTCACATCTATCATATTTCTATTTCATGCTATATATCCTAGTTTGTTCTTGTGATTGAGTTATACCATATTGTACCTCCGTGCGGAGATGATAGGTACCCTTATATTTTGTCTAGTTGTAGTTTTTATAGACGACCTATACAGCTTTCTACCGCCGATTCTGCGACGTAGGCTGGACGTAACCACGTGCTCGTGCCCCTAATCAGGGTGTGGGTCGTGACAACAAATAGTGGATTTCAATCCTGATCAAGAGTTCCCAGGCCTAGACTAGTCCTCCACGAGGAAAACCAGGTTAAAACTGCTGTGTTTGTGTATGCTCTCTGATCTTCATTTACTTTCCGTACTTATACTCTGATTAATCTTTTGTTGGTTATACTTGAATAGAGTTAATTTTTTAATTGATCACTATTGACACATACTCTATTCATCCCCCTCTAGAGTTGCCTATACGTACTTCACCTTCTTTGCTGAGTTTGCCTGTTTCTGAATGTTATTCTTCTTCTTACCGCCTTTTGGCTTAGAAGTAGAAGCCTTTTCAGAAACAAAAATATGACCACTCTACATAAAGAGAGATTCAGCATCATGTAGCCCTTTTGCAAGTTCTGCCAAACTATGCAACCTTTTGTTCATGTTGTAATTTAGGCAAAAATTGTCAAAACTTTTAAGCAGAGTCCCGAGAATGATATCGACCTGTGATTCCCTATCGATTTTAACTCCAAGGATCTCCATCTCATTCAGATGACCCATTATCTTGAGAACATAATCCCTTATTGGTGTACCCTAAGCCATTTTTGTATTCATCAAACACTTCATAGCAAACTACCTAGCTACTCTACTCTGATATCCGAAGAGTTCCTTGAGGTTATACATCATGTCATAAGCTGTGGCTATGGCCTGATACTGATGTTGTAGTATATTTGACATAGATGCCAGAATGTAACACCACGCCATCTCATCTGCCTTTTTCTACTTCTTATAAGCCTCTTTGACCTCTTCATCAAAGTTAGCATCAGGCTTAGGTGGGAATTTCTCAACAAGTACATATTTGTACTCCTCAACAGTCAAAAAAATGTCCAGATTACGTTTCCAGTCAATATAATTAGGTCTAGTAAGTTTGTTTTCTTTAAGAATGACCATAAGTGGACTGAAAGAACCCATTTTTTAAATTTTGAGAATCACATAAATAAAAATTATGTAGGAAAAAAACTTTTTGAATTAATTAAATATTGGTTCCCTCAAAACAATAATAAGAAATTTACCAACACCTTGAACATCAAAAATTTAGCATGCCACGATAGTGTGGACGTATACAAATTCAACTTTGTTCAAGTAGGTACTACCTATTAATTTTACTATCATGTCAACATAACTTTATGACAAATAAAATTAATATGTTGGTCTTGCTCTGGTCATACAAATAATAGCAATGACTCCGATGGGGAGGATACCA
The DNA here is from genome assembly GCA_029216955.1 of Iris pallida. Taxonomy (NCBI): domain Eukaryota; kingdom Viridiplantae; phylum Streptophyta; class Magnoliopsida; order Asparagales; family Iridaceae; genus Iris; species Iris pallida. Next base: position 380,782 of record JANAVB010026020.1, on the reverse strand, counting down.
TTATTTGTATCTAAGTGTATACCATTACTTAATACTAAGTTCATTACCTTGTAATGAGTTCCTTCAGATGGAGTAGTGAACACATACTAGGTAACTTTCTACAATTATTCCTAAGAAAGTTTGTAATGGTGAGCCATAATTATACTCATCCGATATGGAGGAAGGCACTAAAGCCAATGTGCAAGTATAATTACATCACCTACAAATCCGTAATAGAGACCATAGAATTTATTCTAAATAAATATCCTCTCTCACTTAGTTATTTAACAACGAGGGTTTTTCTACTAGTTAATATTATGTCCATGTTGTCCATTATTAATGTAGGCTTAGTTTTTCAAAAAAAACATCTACACAATAATAAACATGCATAATCAGAAAAAAAAATGATAACATATAAAAGAAAAATCCAACTATTATGATTATCTTTTCTGCTCCGTCCTCAACTATCCGAATCCAAAATCTGGTGCTGTACAAATCTATTTGGTGTTCGACCTGGACTGCTTAAAACGAGGCTTTTTTTAGGCTTTGGCTGTCGATTCCTTTATTGAAAACCATTTGTCTGCCTATGGACTGCTTAAAACCAGCATCTCGTTCGGTGTCAGAAACAGCCACAACCGCCATCATGATTGATAAAAAATAATTAAGATTACATCAATCCTATACCTCCTAAAGGAGTTCACACATAATCTAGATTGAGAAATAAAATTATAAGCACGATCAACCCTCGTAATTTTAATTACATCCACAACAACAACAACATCCACGACATGTCCGTGGTTTAAAACAATCACAAAACAAAACATGCGTTAGACCATAATAGTTGGATATAAGATGCCTGCAAAACCGAGTTAGAACATATCTACATCTACCGACTATTATACAACGCAAGTTTTATTGGACAACATGGACGTATCAATCAATACGCAGATCCAAAGTGGCTTTGATACCAATTGATAGAACTGAGAATTCCCAGGACCCTTACTTTGTTGTGCGTATTGATCGATAGAAAGTTAAACAGATTTAATACGGATCTTCTGCATGTATTCCTTCCTTGAGTTGGACGTCGTGTGGGCGACGATCTCCTAACCTTTTTTTCTCCTTGGCAGCCCTCTTTTCTCTCCTTACGTGAATCACGAAATTAGAGAAAGCTTCAGATTTCTGATCAGTAATTTGGCGGCCAGAGAATAGAGGATATATATAGGCTACGGCAGCGACCATGAGGAGAAATTAGGGTTAGAACTCCTAACGGATCTAGATATTCCATGTTCAGGCCGAACACACAATCCAGGCCCATTAACAATAGTTCGGTCCATTAATGAGCTATTGTTGCACTACCTCCCTAATCCTAAATTATATTTGTCGGCTCCTTTTATTATATGCTCGTTTGGCTCCCCATGTTAAGATATCGAATGTCCGTCAATCAAATTAAGTTACTGACAACTATATTGATTTGACATCTTTTATCCTTAAGTAGTACCGCTCAACTTTATTTGTCATGTCGGATAATCCACCTACAGGATTTACATGACAAGTCTTATGAGCTCCTTAAGGGGACATCATCAACCCGATGTACCGGAACATGGATTCCATTTATAATCAACATCCCATCATACATACAATGTTATTACCCAATTCACAGAGGTTGTTGACCCATAATAAATCTCACTATTTCATGAGTCAAAGTAATGCACATTACGTATACATATCTATTATTATATCCGGTTAAGAGCACAAGCACTCATAATAACAGAGGTGTTTGTTCACTTATGTAGTTAGTATAAAGAGAACAACCTTAAGTGGTCTTGTTTAACACACACAAAGTGTACTAGTGTAAATCGATAGTCCAGATAGACTAATACCAGATTATACTACAACCTTTCCAATAGATTGTCCAAGTCCATCTAGGTTGTGAACTATTTATATATTCCATAGGGAACTGATAATATGATCTTTTATGTGACACCATACACTATATTATCTACAATATAGAATATCAGACATTTGCAACAAATACAATATGCAAACGTTTACCCATATGATTCTCATTCAAAATTTAAGGAAATAAGGTTACTACAAAAGTGATGCTTTTAGTATATAACCCTAACAAAAACTTGATTGCGAGGAGCCTATTCTTGTGGCATGAGTCCATGAGCATGGGTTCGGACACACCAGGTGGTAACCTCAGAGCTACTTGGTGGAAGCACTCAATATAAGCACGTACAGGCTCTTTTTCTTTCTGGACAATGTCCATGAGAGTAAATATTGTCATGTCAAATCCTCCTTCGTAGAATCGAGCGAGGAAAAGATGCTTCAAATCGTCAAACGACGAGATACAGTTGTCGGAGAGATTGTAAAACCATTCGTTGGCTATCCCCTACAATGCTCCTACGAATATGTTCGTGAACAGAGCATCGTCTTTTGGCCGATGCCCATTTACTGAGGCGAAGTACCTCAGGTATCGACAAGGAGACTCCTTCGCATCAAATGGCATGAGCGTCGATGGCTTGTACTTGGGAGGATATATCACATTATCCCATTCGGCAGGATATGGTTGCCGAATCCCCATCTTTTGGAGTGATTATAGATTTTCTCTCGCGTCATAGCAAGTGTACAATTATTTAAGGAACTACTGCATGTCATTTGACATTGCGGGTCAGTCGTTGACAGAGTGGATGAAAGCGACATTTCTTGACTCAAGATTGGAAGTGCATTAGACTCACCGTTCGTCCCTGGGTCTTAGTTTGCAAGAGCAGGGATGTTGGATGTCAATTTCTCCTTGATCTCCAGAACTACAGAAGTCAAGGCTTGTATAGTCTCATTCAACGTGTTCAGGCCTGTCTCTGGGTCCTCTATACATTTTTGATGACTGGATCCTTTGCTGCTTTTCGTGTTGTCACCTTCGGCCATAAAAAATGGATATCAGGTACGGATAAATAGAAGAGCTGTGGATCTTTCACTCTCTAGTTCAGACACCTGAGTCTCATCATACTGAAGGTAGACAGGTAGATTATGATCGTCCTCCGACTCGTTATAATTGTAACCCCTAGCCTGTTGGTTGCTTGAGTCTATGGAGCATCTGTGTCGGTTCCATACAATCCCTCGTTAGGTTGGAATAGAGATTATCATGGATGGTGGAGGGTTGGCTACCCCCAGCCTGCGACAAGAGTTTGACTTGAGTGCGGGTGTGTTGGAATACACCCATGTTGGGCATTATCGGTCTGTTGCCTCCAAGTTGGCCCTTGGAATTGTTGGCCGAGGCGAGAGGATTCTTGGAAAGCTTCTTGAGAGATGGAGAAACCTGTGCTGAATTGCATGAAGCAACGAGGAGTTTATCTTCTTCTTTGCTCGACAATACTTTGTCGAGTCTATGATGTACAGATGCCATCGATCACAGTATTTTAAAGAAGGACTGCCTCTTCGGTGGCGATACTGTTGTTTGGTAGCGACAATAGTTGATGGTGATCTTGGCGCAGGTGTGCCTTGGGTCAGACACATTGTGCGTAGCAGAATCCTTCCTCACCTTGCGCTTGTAAGAAATCACTTTACACAGATCAAAGATCTCCACTTCTACACTCCTTTTGTGCGGGCAAGGAAGCTGCGCACATGAATACGGATGTGAAGGTAGCTTCCCTCTTCTTAGTTCCTGTGCGTGAGATAGCTTGGGTCCTGATTAGAGGATTGCTAGTGAGGCAAACTCATTCCATGCTTACAACAACACTGCTCGCATGAGTCTATCCACACAGTATTAACCCCTGGCTTGAATCATGTGCATGAGTGCTCAAGTGACAACGGGGTTTTACTAGTCGAGGCATCGAAGTACTCGAACCAGTTTTGTATAGCTTTCTATCGACTATACGCGTGACTGTCAATACGGGCCTTTGGTCTGCTGTTGGCATAGCACGTTGATCGCGTAGGGCGCATGCTGCCTTAGACTTTTTTCTACTACCCCTAGGAGGTACGTAGTATTCAGTGTCCAACTAAGTAGTCGGCGTAGCACTTTGGTCGCCCAAGGCGCATGCTTCCTTGGATTTTTTGTGTGCCATCCTTGAAAGGAGCATGGCATTCAGAGTCCAACATGATTGTTGGCGTAGCACGTTGATCGCACAAGGCGCGTGCTGCCTTGGATCTTTTCACGCTACCCCTAAAAGGTGCGTAACATTCAGAGTCCAACATAGCCTTACCCGATGGATAGGCAATTCTGTCAAAGACCATCATGGCATGAGGGTTGGACCGCACACAGCCTATATAAAGGGAAGCTTTTCTGAGGAGCCATGTCCATTGTTTCTTAGCATTCCTACCGTCACGCTTGAACCAGACTTAGCTTCGAACGACCATTGGCCTTGCACAAGTCGACTGTTGGTAGTTCAAAGAAGTTGTGGTCTTGTAAAAGAACAACTACTGAGTTTCGAGATGCACTTAAGCGTTTGGCATAAGGAGTTTGAACCTGAATAACATCTTGGAGGTGTTCGAGGTCCAAGCTACCGGGTTAGGATTGATTGCCAACCCGAAGAGCCACATGTCGTGCTCTGCCCCGCTCAATAGTGACTTCATTAGCCATATTGGAGTGGGGCTGCGCTTCCTGTTTTGCTGGAAGAGCCACAAGCAGTGTTGCGAGCAGAAGCTATGTTCTTTGTTCGGGGCAATAGCTGCTTCATTAGCCATATTGGAGTTCCTCCACATCTGGCTAGGAAGTGGCTTGTTCTGACGAGGAAGTGATTCCCTCTGACACTGCTGCGCTTTTGGGGGGCTATGTGCTTTCTGAAGATTGCATATTAGTAAACTTTAGATTTTTAGTCTTTATATGTAATCATGGAGAATCTATAATAGATCTTTGTAGACACGATTTTAATAAAGAACTTATTTTTTTATGCACCATCTTTGTATGTCTTCTGCGACTTGTTACCTGCTGTGCTGCTTTTCGTGATCTATAAGCAGCAACTGTTGTCATCTGCGCTTTTGTTCCTGCTGCGCTTATTTTCATGCTTCTATACCTATGGATTCTGAGGACGATGGCAACATGCCCGTCTTTCCTCAAGAAATTGAACCTCATGGATTAGAGGCAGAAAGTGAGAGGTCCACCACTTCATCTACCTCTACCTATATAATATTAGTATACATAACAGTTGGTAATAATGGAGATAACTATGAAGCGTCAAACACCAATCTCCAACGCATCGATGCTATCGTGGCAGGGCTTCAGACTCTGAGTGCCTCCATGCAGGCTTTGACTCAAGCGGTCTTGGAAATCAAAGCCAGCTTGAATCAATAGCCACCAAAGGCTCCAGTACCTAACAGTCATGACCCAGGGACCAATGGAGAGTCTAACGCACCCCTTCAGGTTCCTTCCATGACTGACAATCATACTCTCCCACGGTCATCTGTCCCTCCGGTACTAAAAGATATACCTGAAGCTCTTAGGGATCTGCGATCCCGTGTTGATGACAAGGACAGGCAAGAAGCACTCCAAAAGCTCCGAATTTAGCAGTCGTATCCTTACTATTGGAATAATGTTGTTTACCTCCTAAATATAAACCACAATCCTCGACTCCATTTGGCAAAAAATATTCTCCCCATCGATATCTGACATATTTAGCATCCATGATGAGACATTTACCCCGGGATGATGCCTTGCTCATGAACCTGTTCGTTGTAGTATTGCAAGAGTTGGGTAGTATGCCTCATAACCTAGCATCCCATTTCCTTGTGACCATTAAGGTAGTATAATTTAACGACACTAATAGGTTTATCTAGAGGTCCCTAACCCATCTAGTCCACCAAAGTCTTAGACAAGAAAACGGTAGGACAAACACCGAACAAGTCTTAGATTTTGAAGAACTTGAACTATTTATACTTTCTTTCAATCATATTCTCACGTACTTATATTTTCACTATCTTGACAAATGTTGCTACTATAGCCTAGTTTTGCAAGCTTATTTTTTTATCGATCTTGCTCAGGACGTACGTTATTGGGGACCCACTAACATATTGTTTAATTAGAACCAGTGAATTATGGTCTGATCAACCTAGGGCACTTGGTTCGCTCTCCATACGATTATTCTACGTGGATTGTGATATAGTTAACAAATATACTTGCGCTTCAGGATCTCATCCACAACAATGTTGACAACTCTCTTTGAGCTATTTGATCGCCTTTGAACCTCGTTTTTGTATTCGATCACATCTTCCTTGAACTCTTTATTATTTTTCGTCTTCCCCTATTTCGAAAAAACAAATGCTTGTGCTTGAAGGAGGATTGACACAGAGTATCCCCTTAGTATACCCTACCACATATGGCCATGATAGTTGTATATACACAAGTATAGCTAGCCATCGGTCAAGTCATGTGACTACAACCTCGTCTTGAGATTACTCTTCCTTTCCTCGACCCTAGATCTATTATCATGACCTTCTAATCATTTGAAACTTGATAATGATTAGAACCATTTCCTTGATCGTACCCTAATCTTGGAGAGTAAGTTTCTCTCAAAGAACCATGACTCTCAAGTCTTTACTTATTCTCGTCTTAATTTACTTAACCCTTATTTTTTAATTTCATGCTTTCACTAGCAACCATTAACCACGACCTTTGAACCTGACCATTTTTTTTTTCTTTTCCAAATGATTTGCTTCCCTCATTAGGGATTTATTAATCTCCTCCGCGATTCATGCAATCTTGTCCTTAATATTTTCTTTGTGCAAAGATGAATATTCGAATTATTACACCCTTCAGTGGTAACATGGCTATATTAGAATACCCCATAGAGATATTATGATATAGTTGGATAAGATGATTATGTGATTATGAAGCATATAAGATTGAGTTTTATATTGGATTTTGGGTAGACATTAATAAATAAAATATTTAGGAATTTTTTTCTTGTGATGCTATTAGTTTTCGTGGTTACTCAAATATTAAAGATGGAATTTTGAATTTTCATGTTGATTCACAAATACGAGTTTCCTACTACGATAAGCTTGATTTTGCTTTCGATTAAATTGATTAGGGATTTATTGAGTTTCAATTTTTGAGGAGAAATAATAAATTAGAAGAAGGGGAATATAGAAGTACATTGACGATTTTATTAGAACACAAATTAGAGGATTACGACAATATCAAATACAAATTTAAAATTCGAGTATCGAGATACTGATCCAAAATTTGAGATTTAGAAGGGTATTTCCTTTTTTTTTGTTACATTTATGGATATTAGGGTTGATCGAATTTGGACGATTGAGGGGTTGTCATGCACATGATCATTTTCTAAACTATATTCGTTAATTTATATTTTGTTACCTAAAAACGTCTTTTATTATTGAGTTTCGTTTTCGACTCCCTACTGAAATATTGATCGTGTTTCGTATCGAAAAACTCTTGTGCCTCCTCAAGCCTACCTAACCCTAATTAATTCTTAATTTCGAGGACGAAATTCTTGTAAGTTGGGTAGGATGTAAACCTCAAAAATTTTACTATAGATTTTTTACTATTTTGGTATTTGTATGTTGAGTGCGAATATGTATATAAGAAGTTTTTTTTACTTTTCTTTTATACAAAAGTTTTATTACAAGTTTTTAGTAAATATAGAAAATAAATAATTTAACTTGAAACACATATATGGTAAATATTTTGTTTTGTCTTTTATATATAAAAGTAGTCCTGCCATATTTTAATTCCAAAAACTTTATTTTTATTTTTATTATTTTATAAAGGCTATTTTAACTATTATACAAATATAGATAAAAATTTCAAAAGTAATATTTATGTAAATAATTTAAATTATTTACGTGCGATGTATATGTATATTTTGTAAAAAGTTTGATTTTTGTAAAAGTTATTGGAATTTATTTTTAATTTATGAAAAGTATTCATTTGTATGAAATTATTTTTATTTTATAAAAAGGTATTTTTGTGTTTAAATAACTATTTTGATTTAAATTAGGATTGGATTTATTGAACTGGAGTTTAAATTAGTTTTAAATTAATGTAAGAATTATCTATTGGGGTTTAAACGGTCTTAATACCTATTTAACTAGGATTCCTTCACCATATCTAAAGGGGAGCCAAACATTGTTTTCTCCACAAAAAAATTTTCCATAAAATTTTCCTCTGCCAAAGTGTCTGTGCATCGTGTCCGTGTCAATCTACCTCGTGTCAGCTTGTGTTGGCCTCTAGTCCGACCCCGGGTGTCTTTCCACTATAATAAATTTCTACATGTATATCCATCTTCCCTCCGTGTCCGACATGCCGAAAACAACCTTGACCTCGTATCATGCAAGACACGAACACTAGCCGTGTCGGAGACTCCCGACACGACACGACACCAAACCCTAAATCCCAATCACTTAAACCTTAACCCTAATTGCCCAATCCTGGTCGCCGCCGTCAACGATCGCAGCAACCCCCAAACTCTCCAACCACTAACTCTGCCTACACCATCACCATGACCACCTCTCTACAACAGCACCACTACCACACCCCATCTTCACCGGACCACCCTAGTACCTCCGTCAATGTCACCACAGCTGCACTCCCAAACCTCACCACCACCAGCCCCCTCGCGTAGAGCACCTCACCAGTGACTCAACCCTATGTGCACCTCCCGTTGTCCCAACCCGATCCCGCCTTCTTTGGCAGCCCCATCACCCACAGACCCCCGACCATGGCCATGGCCACAGCCACCAATTTACATCACCACCGCCACTGGCCAGGTCACCGTCATAGCCACCCTTTTATAATACCAAACTAACAAAAACCCATACCATCTCCTCACCGTGACCGATGACACTTATCTCCAAAACCCTACCTACATCACTACCACTAACCTTCAGAGCCACCGGTCGCTGCCGATAAACCTCCAGTACCGTACGTCAGATCCACACTTTCCGGCCGCTCGATCGTTCCTCCCCGTCGGCCACAGTGTGAGCCCGGTGAGTCCGGTAACTTTCCCCCACCTCTTCTCCCTCTAATGCCCACTCTCCGACTTCATCTCGTTCCTTTTTTCTCTCCCTCTTCTCACCACTCTTCCTCATCCTCTCCTTCTAATTCTTCTTCTTAAATATATATTTTTGCTTTGGTTCTCTCTCCAGAAAAGAAAAGAGGAACAACAGTGATACCAGCATAGATATTTTCTTTTTTATTATTATATTATTATTATTATTATTATTTTTGTATAGGGGGATACAGTATATTGGTTTTTCTTATTTTTTGTGTGTATAACAAGTATATACAAATATATTCGTATATATTATTATTTACTATAGTAAGGTATATAGGTATAAATATTTTTAGTATTAGTATTATTTTTGTTACTTAAATATTTATTGCTATTATAAAAGATATGTAATATTTTGCAAAATTTATAATATTACGATTTTGGCTTACATTGGTTTCAAACTGGATTTTAGCCTAAAATATATCATATTATTTTTATCATATTTTAAATATAGCTTGACCAAAATTATTGTGACAAAATTTAGGTTTTTAGCACCAAAATGTTTTTCTAGATTTTGGTATTTATCTAAAAATATGTATTCGACAAAGTTATATTTTCGGCCTAAATAATTTCTTAATATTTTCGAATAATTACTTAAAAAAATTTATTATGAAATTTAGCTTTGTCTAAAAGCATATTTTTACAAACTTAGAGTTTTTGCCTAAAAATGATTTTGATTTTTCAAGTATATATCCAAAGGTATATTTTGACTAATAAAATATATTTTCAAGTATTATAAATATTTTTTAATAGTATAGTTATTTTCCACATAAATCCCATTTATTACCACGACTGATCATGGCTAATCGTATCCCTATTTTCCTATGAAACTGAACTTATTTATGCCCATCATAGCTAATTGAACTGTTCTGAACCCGATGGAATAATTCGTGCCATCATCAGAGGCCATCTTGCATAGTTGTAACACTATAGTCAACTCTGTGCCACCTTGATCATCGTACCACACCAGGCGTCTCTACCAGGCATTATATTTTACAATTTACTGTCTATTTACTTTAGCTCTCATATTGCATGTATTTATTTATTATTTATTTCCTGCTGGATAAATTGTGCTACATAGTCATATTGAGATGCAGTTCTACTGCTTACTTTTACTTCCTGTTATTTAATATTTCTATGCCCACTACAACTATATTTAAGAGACAACCTTTGTTTGTGTTACATTCATTAGCCTTGACACGTTTGTGTCACAAAGTCGCAGGTCGCATGTAGACCTCGGACTAACGCAGCTGGCTAACTACCGGTAAGTAAAATTCGTACGATAAGATTAACTATTAATAGTATTTTGCATGATTAGTTTGACTTAGCGATTCATAGAGGTTATATGTGTTGTGGATACAACATAGATAAGCATAGGGTGGGGAGGACATTTCCTTAGCGTATGGGCTACCATACACATTACCTTTTGTGATCGTACGCTCCACCGGAGAAGCGGGTTGACGACCCCTTTTACTGTTACTGACGGTCATTGATGTTCTATTAAGTGTTATAATCATACTGTTACTGACAGCCACTGGCGCTTCGTTAGATAAGCGTATGCTCTTATGCCGATCCTATTTTAGTTAGAGAGCCTATGCGTTGAAGGTTTGTTCTTAAATTGCATTAATTCACATAGACTAGTTAGGCAACCATATCCATTTAGGTATATGTAATTTTAGTTGGTATACTTATACCTGATCGCAACTAGGAATAATATTTTATCGCGAACTAGTGTACCACACCTTGTCCTTGTTTGGTTGTAGGTGTGGTTCACCGCTTCGATGATAAAATATTGAACCTTATTGTGGTCCAGATACTATATCAAATTGCGTCACGGAAAGATACTTCATCATGGATTAGGGTGCCATCTCATGTGCTTGTTTGGTTGGGGGATGGTCCGTTAATTCAAGTATGAAGTATTAGACCATGTTATGGTTCGATTGACTTATTTTGAGCCATTTATATTGAGTTATGTGGCATATTTTTATGTATCTTGTTACGTCCCTCTGAGGACCTCGTGATCACTTCAGGTGTACGTGTGTGTTTTTTGACTATTTGCAGGAATTCTCGCCAAGATCGTGGTCTTCTTTTTTCCTATCAAAGATGACATTCTCTTGGATAATCCCTTATCGCTCGCATTCTTATTTTGCTATTCCATCTCCTTAGTTTCATGTTGGCAGTGGATTTGTCTCCATCCAGCAACATGTAAAATGATATTTCATATTTGATTCTATAAGAAGTTTTTATTCTTCTATTCTGTGGATGAGATTAGTTGGCCGTGATTATACTGCATCTACAGTGTACATATATTTATTATACGACTAGCATATCTATGTATCTAGTCCTACATATTTTGGGACTGGAGCATTATAAAATATGAGCTGGACGACAGGGAATATGAGATTTATATTCACCTGCTCAAGTGACCCCGATCCCCCGGGGACAACCCAGTTGTGCAACCATATCATCAAGTACGCGGCTAGCATCGCCTTCGAAGTCAGTACGTACACATCTTAATAAAAGTAGTGAAAACTCTTGGAGCTCATATTCCTAAGCTCATCAACTTGAGGGTTTGTCTCCCTTTTTGTCGTCGTAAGAGGGCTATACTCTCCATGGTCGAAGTGGCACGGATGTTGGATTGAATCTTCGATGGATCCGTTTCTACCCGCATAAAAACATGCCTTCTCCATGCATAGACGTGGGGCTGGTACCTCATATGATGGCATACCAGCTCTTTATAGACAACCATCATGTTCAGACTCTTCAGCTCTAGAGCTCGGAGATTGTCATTACAAGTGGTGTACTCCTTGTATGGGTTAACCCCCCATGGCAGTTTAGAGATCGTATGCATCTCATGGAGGGCCAACCCCATCTCCTCGCCCGGTGTAAAGAAGGTACCAGTATCATAATGATACATCTTCAGCAGGGTAAGGAACATAGGTTGGTTGACCTCTAGTCCATATTGGGTGGCCCTTATGGCATAATATAGCCCAATTTGCTTGAGCAATGCTTTATACTTGGTAAGGATCCACATGGTCAGATCATACCACTCTTAAATGCTATGAGTCCAACTCATAATTCAAAATTGGCTCGGTGGTACAATACTCCCGTCTCCAGTAAAGGACCGTTAGGCAATGCTAGAGGGGGGGTGAATAGAGTACAGAAGAAATATATATCCAATAAAAATTATTCTAAGTAATGATAGAGTGAAACTAACAGAATAAAATTGCGTGTGTGAAAGACAAGTATTAAAAACAATGGAGTTTAGTATGCAAACGCAAACACCGAGAATTTATCCTAGTTTTTCTCTAAGACGACTAGTCCAAGACCGAGAACTCTTGCTCGAAGTTGAATCCACTATAGTCACAATAGTGTAACACAAGCTTTGAATACGAAGCGTTTGGAGCTTCTTACACCTTATGCTTTTATTCGAATTCCACAACGACTTCACAACATGATCTTTGATCTGAAGGACTCATCGACTTCAGAACAGGAGAGAGAACCATTTATAGACCAAGCTTTTATAACTCGAACAAACTTCTAAATCAAGATCGTACTTGGAAATAGAAGGCTGGAGAGTTAATCTTGGAGATGGAAAGGTTTAGCTCAGAGACTTTTTTTACTATAGGATAGAAGAATGGATTGTAGGTACGTGAGTAAGAATGTGAAAATATATCTCTATTTATAGGATTTTTGAGGACCGAGTTCGGGCAGAGTTCTGATGGATATTTAATTTTTTCGAACGTTGGAAACCACAATATCTGGGATTTCACACGTATCTAGATTTTTCAGGATTTCCAAGACCGAGTTCGGTCCAAGTTTTGCCAGAGCTCGGCCCGAGTTCGGTTTCCAGAATAGATATTTTGTCGGTTTGTTTTGGAATATTTTTGGTTTGAATGGGTTCCGCTTTTTATAGATGGATTTGGAGGCAGTTTGAATGGACTTATTGGATTTATATGAGTGGACTTCTGGTATCAAATGCAACTCGATGTACATAAGTCCTAGACTCAATAAAGTATAAAACTATAGAAGAAAGATAAACTCGAGCTACATATAGATATAAAAATGAATCTTGCAGGCATGGCTGACTCGTCTTCTTCCATTGTACTATGATAGCCATTTCCTCGAGTGCGAGGCCCTGGATAGGTCGTTGAGCGATTCACAAAAACATTTTTGTATAATGCCGTCTTTAGCCCGTCATCAATTCTTTATTACATATGTCGTGGTTTGTTCATGCTACTGCTTGTCTGCAAGTACATATTAGGTGAACAAAGCAGTATAGCAATATGATAAATTTATTAAACAATAGGATAATGCTAAGCTTAAGTAGCAATATGATAGTGATTACATAAATATTAGGACATCATTATGTTAAACTTAATTGATTAGCCATATTAAAAAATATGATACAAACATTGGGCAAAAATCTAGCATCCGGTTCACAAAGGTGGCAAACCTAAAAACCAGTGATTTTTTGTCCACATCACTTTGTATTTGGCCCGGACGTAGTAGCCACAGTGTATACTAAGGGCCATCCCTCATACAATCGAACACATCCTTCCGATGTGAATGCAACTTAATTTTGAAATAGCTGGCAATTGCCCCACCTTGGCTAGGAGGCAAATCCTACTCCATCCTCCTTTTTGAGGCAAAGCAAGTAAAGGATGATAGGGGGTAGCTGGCATTCGATCTTTGGGATATATAAGTGGAGATCCCTTGTCTCGAAGTACCATTCCTCTTTTATCTTTAGGATCTCGTTATCTTTGCAGACCCTCTTATCCCCAACAAATATTGGGGTCGCTTGTAGTAGGTCTCAGTTCCATCACCAACCAAGATCTTGCCAGGACCTAGCATACACCGGAGGAAGAGGTGATGCTTCATCCTGCCTTGATGGCTGACCCTCTGTGATTTTTGCCTTCACCGGGTTTACTATATCGTCTTTGAATTTCATACCAAAGTGAAGGGAGGAACCGAAGAAGATGTCAACCAGCGATGGCTTCATCATAGCACTGCAGAAAAGAAAGGATAAAAAGTTAGAACAAAAGAAAAAGAAAAGTCATAAAATAAAGATGACTTAAAAGCCATGCGCCAAGCCCCGACGATGCATGAACTCAGCTAATGAGCCTTAGCCATTAGATAAAGTTTTATGAGCTGAATCCATGTGATAGGCTGCACGTTAGCGTATCATTGATAAAGATTTCTCAGCTGAATCTATTCGCCAAGCTGCACATCAGTGCATCATCTGGATGGAGCTTCTCAACAAAGTCATATACGTCTGCGAGTTATGGCATCAACGCATCATCTAGACAAAGCCTCACGGCTAAGTTATGCGTGTCTGCGAGTGGGGGGCATCAACGCATCTCCGAGATGTTTGGCATTAAAAAGTTTTACGAACTTTTTGTAATAACAAACGAAAAAAGCACAAAGGAGTCGTAAACAGGATCTCTGAGTACAATTTATTTTTGAAGAAATGTGATGATGGAGATCGAACGCTACAGTCGTTCTTTTACTCCGTTGACGATATGATGATGAGACGAGAGAAAATTTTAAGTCTTTTGCTCAGTGGCAAGGTGGACCACAATTTGGCTCTCTGAAGTTTGCTCAAACTCTCAGAGTGTCGAAAGGTTGAAATGAAGGAAGACTCCTTTTATTTATAGAATTATAGAAAAATCGATCCATGCACGCATATGCGATGTGCGCATAGATTTTGGTACGCAGGAGGGCTGCTCGCATGAGCATTATTGCCATGTGTCATTCTGACATAATGCAGTTGTACTGTGTGCATATGGTGCAACTGACTACCACGTGGCCGTAGTTTGGATAGGATGGCTGCTGAGATCTTAGACTTTTGACACTTGTCATAGGCATGACTGAGTCGTTTGACATGTGGTGCATGTTCGATATCACAAAAGGTTGAACAAATTTTTTGTTTATTGAACGTAAAAGTACCTGTGTACAGAGAAGGAAGTCCTAAACAGGATATTCTAAGTAGAAAAGAAAGAGTTTCTGGGAAAGTGTGACGGTGGAGATCGAGCACTACAGCGGCTGCTTTACTCCATTGACGATTTGACGACGGGTTGAACTTGCTTTGACTTTCTGATGCCTTTGATGGAACTCTAGAATTGCCGATCAAGAGGATGCCTGGAGCTGGAGATTTGATGTTCGATGGTCTCTTCTTTCTTGTTGAAGAAAAACTCCTTCTATTTTTATGGGAAGAGAGCACATATATGATGTGTATTAGGGTTTTGAGATATGAAGGAATCTACCATCATTGTATGGTGCGAGCTTCTACGGAGCTGACACATGGCGGACATTGAGATTCTCCTCAATCGAGATCTCTGGTGGTTATCAAAATAGCCGAAGGAGGAGATACGTGGCATGTGTTGATTTGCTTGTTCGGATGCAGCCGAGTAAATCATGGGATTTCGTTTCAGATTTGGATTCTGATTGATCCTTGTCTAAGATTTAAATTAATTTGATAAGATATCAATCATGATTAACCCTAATCCTATATTTAAGAGAGTCGGTTTAATCAAACCAACTGGGTAGAACTATGCTTCCTGCGCCTCTGGCAAGGTTTGAGTACTGCTGCGCTTCTGGGGCGACGAATAGACCGTTCTTATGGAGACAACGGAGCCGCTGTGCTTTCAAGCGACGAGTGGACTATGTTTTGAAGACGACGGAGCCTCTGTGCGTATGAGCGACGAGAAGGCTGTGTTTCGAGCGACAAAGTCACTGTGCTTTAGGGCGACGAGTAGGCTTGTGCATCAGGTTGACGAGGTTACTGTGCTTTTGGAGTGGCAGGCGGACTTGTGTTGGATGCAATAGTATCTCCCAAATCTTCGACGAAAGGTAGTTGAGCTTCTGGGTCAGAGCAAAGTGCTGCACCGTTGGAGTTGAGGTGGTATGGAAACATCACCAGTCTGCGCCTGAGGCTGGTGCAGGAATGTAGTTGTGCCTCTGGATTGAAGGCATTAGCTTTGAAGTCTTCTTTTAAAGAGCACTGAATGACCGCTCCTTAATGAATGACTCCCTCTTAATTGCCACCATTACTTGGAAAATTTTAAGGAGTCCTAGGATAGTCTAGGACTTAGTCAAATGAACTTTATTTAATGAGGTTCATCGTACTGGGTCCTATATTCACCCTATTAATGTAGAACTTTGACCGTCGACCATATGGCCTGTGTTTTGGACCACCCTCACCCTATATAAAAGGGGATTTTCTTCTGAAGAGTCACGTCTTCTTCTTCTTCTTCTTGTCCTTCAATACCATGCTGGATCCAGACTTAGCTTCGTATGGCGGTTAGCCATGCCTAACTCAAATTTTGGTTGAGGATTCCTTCGTTCAAAGGGGCTATGCCTTCGTAGAAGAACTGTTGATGAGCCTTGGAACATGCTGGAACGCTTCTTATGAGGAGTTCGAACTTGGGGGTGACGCCTTGGAGGTCTTTGGAAGTCTTGACGACCTAGCTTATGGGTGGATGGCCAACCCGGAGAGCCATAGGTTGTGATCTGCCTTGCTCATTGGCGGCGATGTACTTTTGTTAGGCTAAAAGAGCCTCAGAAGCTGATGCCCTTTTGAAAAAGGGCCTTCCTGCTGCACTGTGGCCTGAGCTTTCGGCGAGCCAATAGCTTCTTCCGGAAGTGATACGTGTCTGGAGGGAGGAACCTGTGGTGGAGACTTTGATGGAGACTGTATTCACATCTTCTATCCATAGTACCTCTCTCCATGACGATCACACTATGAAGAATAGCCCCGACGTAGATCCGTAGGAGCTTTCAATTCGGCACATGTAATCACAAAGTCTTTTGTAACAGATCCTTGTAATTATGTCTTTATGCAGTCATTTATGTAATCGTGACGAGTCTGTAGCAGACTCTTATAGCCATGATTAATAAAAAAGAATTATGAGCTTTTTATCTGTTCATGACTTTTGTCTTTGATGTTAGCGTGCTTGACTGCCCGCGCCTACGCGTCTTGTATTATGCTGAGATTTTTCATGCCTCTACAAGACCCCCTTCAAAGTGTCCCGAACTTGGGTCAAGCTCGAGGTACTTTGAATAGAAGCATGACTATGTGTCTCTTTGTAGGCAAAATGCCCATCACCTCTGTTACCAGGCTGACGTCGTGCTTAAGCTTCAGCATTAAATGTCTTTGTGTATGTAACTGCGAAGTGTTTGTAATATGTCTTTGTAGCACATGCTTCTGTATAAGGACTTTTATGTCTCTTTATTTTTTGTCTTTAATGAGCTTAGGTGAAAGGTTACCTAGCCCTTGATGACCATGACAAGGGGTCATCATGGAAGACATGTCTAACCAAAGGTAATATGAACGTGGCAGGCATAATATTTGCTAGGATGTAAAACAACAATTCAGAGGTAGTATGAACGTGAACTATTTTTAGATAGCCATGATAATCATAGGATCAATCAAGGAGAGGGCGACTACTCAGAGGTAATATGGACATGGTAGCTGCAATTTTGGGTGTAGAGGATCAATCCATAGGTAATATGAACTTGAAATGTTTAATCTACTTGAGAAAAAAAATATAGAAAAGAGGAATACCTTTACCAGAACCCATAGGCACCCTTAGGGGATGTGGGAGCCTATGCTAGTTCTGTCTTCATGTGTAATACTTCTTCAGGAACTTGCCGTTGAAGGGCATCATTAGCAAGTCGCCATTAGGTTTCGCCAGCCAGTAGGCACCATTAGAGTAAACCATCTCTATAACGAACGGTCCCTCCCACTTGGGCTCAAACTTCCCTGCCATTTTGTGAGTCATTACCATCGGTCTTTGGATTGCCAAGACGAGGTCGCCCACTTGGAATGTTCTTTCATGTACCTTTTTGTTAAAGCACCAGAAATACGAGCCTAATAAAGCTCGATTCTTTGCTGTGCAAGCAGACGTTTTTCCTCTAGCGCCTCTAACACTTGTAGCCACCGACGCTGGTTGTCTTCTTCAGTCGGCTGGTTAGTGACGGCTACCCGTTAGGACAAGATTTGGATCTCCGGGGGAGGACTGCATCGCTCCCATAGACAAGGGAGAATGGTGTGCTACCCGTGGGTGTGCGAACGGTCGTACGGTAAGCCCATAGACATTCACCTAACTTCTCATTCCAGTCATGTTTGTTAGAAGAGGCGACTTTCTTGAGCAGCTTGACGCTGGTTTTGTTGAATGCCTCAGCTAGTCCATTAGCCGCAGGGCTGTAAGCCGTTGATGCCATATTCTGAATTCGATTCTTGTCACAAAATTGATGGAATGCATGGCTTACGAACTGGGGGCCATTGTCGTGGACAATCCTCCTAGAAACTCCAAATCGATAAATGATGTGGTGGTTGATAAAGCTGATCAATTTGAAGGTTTTTACTTCTATCAATGGTACTGCTTCTGCCCATTTGGAAAAATAGTCTGTGATGGCAAGGATGAACCGGTGTCCTTTGGAGGAGGGCGGGTTGATTGGCCCAACGATATCCCTTCCCTATGCCTCAGATGGCCAAGAGGCCACCATGGGGTATGGATATTCCAAAGGTTGGTGGGTGAAGTCAGCATGAAACTGACATGCCCGATACTTCTTTGTATATTCTACGGCATCTGCCATTATGGTGGGCCAATAATAGCCCAAGCAGCGCAGTCGGTCTTCTAGCTTAGGACCAGACTGATGGGCTCCGCAGGTCCCATCATTCGCCTCTCGGAGTGCCTCTTGCGCCTTTGTCTGAGACAATCACCGTAGGAGGAGTCCGTCGTATGAACGACGATGTAACATTTTGGTAGCTGTGTCATAGAAGAATCAGAGTGAGCATCTTCTGACGGAAGCTGCTTTCTTTGGTTCTTCAGGCAGGATCCTATAGACTGCATAGTCTATGAATGAGAATCGCCAATCGCGAGTGTCAGTATCTACTTGTAGAGAGTATCTTAGACATATGTGCAATACGTTCTTTGGACAGACTAGCTCCCAATCCATCACCGTAACGGTATATTGGGGCCCAATAGGGGCAGCCAGCGAAGTAGCGAGACCAGCTAGTGTGTCGACCTCCAAGTTTTGCAGGCACGACACATGTTTTATAAAGAACCCTGTGAAGGTTGAGATGATGTCGATTTCCGCCTGGTGGTAGAGGATCAGGTCTTCATGTCGAACCTAGTACTGCCCTCGAACCTGGCTGATAATTAATTTCGAGTCTCCATAGGCCTCGATATAGTCAACCCCCAGCTGTTTAGCGAGTTAGAGCCCAATGATGAGAGCGTTATACTTCGCAGCATTGTTGGTGCACGACTCCATGAAGGAATATACGCGAATAATAACCAGACCGTCGTGAGTGATGAGGACGATCCCTACCCATGCGACGATATCATCCTTTGGTCCCGTTCTCGAGGCAACGTCAAAGAACATGAACCAAAACAAGTTATCTGAGCCTATATTGGACTCCAGAACCTCGTCGAGGATCTCTTGTAGCGTCTTGATATCTCTGGCATAGGATGTGCTGCCAAGAAATCTGCAAGCGCTTGGCCTTTGACTGCCTCCTACGGGACGAACACCATATCATAAGGAGTCAGAAGGATTGCCCATGTGGCTAATCGTGAGTTTTATGCCCTTGGCTTGGTCATGAGAATGAATTCATGCAGTTGAGGCAGGAGAACCGGACAGTATAACAGTACGTCGCAGAATTCAACAAGTTGTCCAAAGAAAAAGTACATATGTCACCAATTCCAATTATATGTCCTTTCAGTCCCAAAGGAGACATATCCTTCTTTCTTCATCGATAGAGTTGCAAACAATGTGTTATCACATGTCATATGTCTGGAGCAACCACTATCGAGGATCCACTTATTTCTAGTGGGAGGAGGAAGGTCTACCTACATCACAAGTTGAAGATATAACCTTTGGTACCCACTTTCTTGAGGGTCATGATTTGTTAGCTTTTGGAACCCATGTATACACATTCGTATCTAGTAGCTTTCTAATCATACACTCGTGTGATATATGTCCTTTTATATCACAATAATGACATGTAGCAAAAGTGTCAGTGCTAGGTGTAGTTCGAAGATCATGTATATGAATTTTTGAAGAAGTGCATATTTTTTTGTTGTGTGAAAAAGTATACATATAAGCATGGCTTCTGGCAGTTTTAGCAGTGTTGGTCATGTCGTGTTTGTGCTTAGCCTTGTGACTTGTGTTCACTTGAGGTATAGGTTTGACAATCTGTTTACCCAGTTTAATCTCTAACTTTTTAGAGACGTCACATGATTCATTGTATTTAGCCGTGAGTAAATCTATTCTCTGAACATCAATATTGTACTTCTTTTTTTCTAGTTCATAGAGATCGTTAAGTTTATATTTTCTTGATTATATTTCTTAAGCTTTTCAAGGGTATCATGTAAGCTTAACTTTAAAGAAGTAATCCCATTTATGCCACTACAAGAATCTCTAATATCTTCTAATATTTGAGATTGCTTAGAAAACTCATATTATACAAATTTTAGCTCCTTCTTAGCGCTTTTGTACAAATCTATCATTTTTCTCTGATCTTCTAACAGATCAGTGAAAGCATCAGACAGTTCATCAAAAGTAAATTATCCATAGAGAGGGTTCGATATTACCTTAGCATCTGTAGCCATAAAGCATAGGTTTGCTGTGTTGCGAGGCTTCTCTTCTTCTTCAGAGTCACTAGCTTGCTTTCACACCAGATGCTAGTGTTAGCATAGTTTCTAGTCGAAGTCCTTTTCTTGCTTGACTGATCATGCCTGCTTCTATTTCTCATCATAGGTCAATCTTTCTTGATGTGACCTATTCTCTTACAGCTGAAGCAGATTGGTTCTTCGTCGTCTCTGGAATCTTTTTTCTTCTTGTTTGACTTCTCATACTTAAGGAATCTTCTGATGTTCCTTGTTATGAGTGCCATCTGCTCGTTGTCTAAGTTGTCTGTCTCACTTTTATCATCGGAGGCTGTCTTGTGGTTAGATTTGAATGCTATCGCCTTCTCTTTTGGTGCTGACTCTTCAAAATCTTTAAGGTCTAGCTCATGTGTCATAAGCTTTCCTATACGGTTTTCAAGGGTCATCGTTGTGAGATATTTTCCTTTAATAATGGTCATCGCTTTAGGATTCCAATTATTGGTTAGCCCGCGAAGTACCTTTCGAATCTTCTCATGATTATTGTATTCTTTTCCAAGGGAAGATAGATGATTAACAATATCTAAAAACTGAGTAAACATATTTGTAATATTCTCATTAGGCTTCATTTTCAATGCCTCATACTCTTATGTTAGTCATGAGATTTTGGACTCCTTCACTTGTGAAGTGCCTTCATGAGTAACCTCAAGAAGTTTCCAAACCTCGTAAGACGTGACACATGTTGATGCTCTGTTAAACTCAATTCTATCTACATCACAGAATAAAGCATTAATAGCTTTTGCATCACGACTGGCTTATTTCTTTTCATTGTCGGTATATCTATCGAATGGTTTTTCAACTAGATTACCCTCTACCATAATAGGTAGTGGTTTCTTGTAACCATTTATGATAATCGACCATAAATCAAAATCAAGAGACTTGAGGTAAAAGCTTATACGTGTCTTCCAATACGTGTAGTTTGTGCCAACAAATAGGGGTGGCATATTTGTTGATTGGCCTTCACCTTTGCTTGGGTATAATCATGCCACATCTCAAAGAACATTAAATCCAACTGGAGAGAAACAGTGCTCTAATACCAATTGTAGGATCGATGGCACCTCTAGAGGGGGGTGAATAGAGTGCAGCGGAAAATATTTCCCAAATTAAAAACTAAGAAGGTAAGGCAAATATATAAATAAACTTTAATGCACTGAAGTAAAGCTATAAGTAAGTAGAGGCAAGAAAGCAATACGCAAATACCGAGGTTTATACTGGTTTTTCTCTGAGAGGATTAGTCCAGTTCGCGACTCTTGTTCGCTATAATCCACTATTTTGGATAGAGATTACACCGCGTGTTTTACTCCGAAGAACACGCCAACTTCAATAACATCGCACGTTTATCCGAAGCCCACGATCAAACTTCAAACACCTTTCTGAAGAAAGCTTTTATACGCCAAGCTTGTACAACTTGAATACTCCTAATTGAAAATCATCGACACTTAGAAGAATGGAAGTTGTCTTAGAAATTTGAAGATTAAAGCTCTTTTAGTAGATAGGAAGCTTTGAAATAGATAGAGAAGATGAAGAATGACTAAGTGAATAGAAATGACAAATTCTTCTCTTTTTATAAGATTTTCTAGGACAGAGTTCGGACAGAACTCAGTAGGGCTAACGTTCAAAATTTTGAACGTTACAGATCCAAAGGAGTAGGAATATACAGCTAACCAGGAGTGATTTGACTTGACCGAGTTCGGTCCGAGTTCGGGCAGAACTCTGGCCGAGTTCGGTTAGGTCAAATCTAGGTCATTTTTGGTTTATGGAGTTTTTGGATAAATAAAGGTTTAGGTATCATTTTTAGGTTAGCAATACAAATTTTGTGAGTAGGGTATTCTAAATTTGCCAGTGATCACGATGCACAATTTTCTAGGCTCAAATAAAAAAATACATAATAAATTATTAAAAAATTGGTTGAGATGAAATCTGCGATCTTCTGTTTATTTTATATCGAGCTCGGAGTTTTAAGTCAATTATCGAAATCGGTTCGACCATGGTTGTATGGGCCAACATGCCGAAGCTCTGGCTAGGTCAAAAGATCTATCATGCTCCAAAACACTTGAGACACCTCGCCTCAAAATGGTATATATGGTCTCGATCTGTAAACCCCCTAAATTTTACAATATTTTTTTTTATTTTTTACTTTGGTATTTAAACGACGAGTACGAATACGTATGTACGAAGTATTAATTATTTTTATACAAAAGTTTTATTATTAGACTTTTCAAAAACATAGAAATAAATTTTTTGTTTCGATATAATATAAGGTAAATATTTTCTATATTTATAAATGTGTCGTCCCGAATTTGCTAAACCTATTATTATTTTATTATTAAAAATGCTTTTTATTTGATATTGAAGTATATGTACTAATTCCAAAATTAATATTTAAGTAAATAATTTGTACTATTTGTGTGCGATGTACATGGAAATAAATTCATGTATATTTTATAAATTTTGGTTTTAGAAAAAAATTATTTAGAATTATTTTAAAGTATTTTATTAGAATTATTTTTAATTTATATAAAAGGTAGTTTACATTATTTTTAATGTTTAAAATATTTATGATTAGATTTTAGGCTTAATTGCTAATTGCTACCCTCAACTATCACACTTTTTCAAGTTGATACCCTAAACTTTTTTTCGTAACAGATTGATACCTCAACTATATTTTTTTTTCAACTTAATACCTAACATTTTAAAAAACCCCAAAATGCCCTTATCCCTTCCCTCCCTCCACCCCCTCCCCCACTCCGGCCATCCCCTCCTGCTAGCTCCGGCCGACCCCCCCCCCCCTCCTCGCTTCCGGCCAACCTCCCCTCCCTCCTCGCTTCTGGGCCACCCCCTGCCCCGCCTCCCGCCCCGCACCCCCCTCCCCAGCCCCCCTCCTCCCGCGCTGCCACGCCCTAGGGGAGAGACGGGAGCGGACGGGCGGCCGGAGCGAGAGGGGGGGTGGGGATGGCCTGAAGCCAGCGGGGAGGGGAGCCAGCAGGCGGGTAGGCGGCCGGAGCTAGCAGGGGGGCAAGCGAGCAGGGGGGAAGGAGGGCTAGGGGTAGGGGCATTTTTGTCCAAAATAATATTCGGGTATCAAGTTGTTACAAAAAAAGTTTAGGGTATCAACTTGAAAAAGTGTGATAGTTGAGGGTAGCAATTAGCAATTAAGCCTAGATTTTATTGAATTTGCCTTAAATAGATTTAAATTAAATGTGAGATTTATCTATTAGGGATTTAAATTGTTTCTAATCCTTATCTAACTAGGATTCCTCCATCCTATTTTTAGGGGAGCCTTCCTATTGTTTGCTCTACAAATTTTCTCCACCACCATTGTGTGTGCACCGTATCGGTGTCCACCATTCTCGTGTCAGCCCGTGGTGGCCTCGGGTCCGACCCCGGGTGTCTTTCTACAATTTCTTTTCCATTTCAATTATAGTCTCTTCGTGTCCGATACTTTCGGACACGGATCCCAATTTTTTCCTGTCGTGTCGGACACTTCCCAAAATGACACAAATCCCCAAATTCTAAACCCTAACCTAACCCTAACCCTAAACCTAGCCACCAATGTCGTTCTCCCCGTTGCCTCCTGTCACGACCCGATCCCAATAATCTGGGTCTAGTCGGATCATGCCCAGCCTGCACCGTTGTTGAGACGGCGGCAGTAAGCTGTTCAGTAGCAGGTAACCACACAACAACACAACTATTTGTCACAACTCAACTTCGAAAATAAACTTTATTAAACTGAAATTTAAATACAAATGAAACTGTTCTGAAAGGAAATACAGACTTTGAAATAACAAAATGCAGAAAAAGGAAAATCTATCTATCGGTCAGATCATCGGCCTTAGTCCCAACGTCCTCCTGTGGGGACTCTGGCAGCACAACCGGGTACAACACAGGGTCGTAGTAGCTGTTGTAAAACCGATCTGTATCCTCAATATCCCCTAAAAATATATCTCCAGTCAGGAGGGAGCAAAGTACAATTCATGCTAATTTTTAAACAGTTAAATAAGTAATAGAATCATGCAGTTCTAAACAGTTTTAAACATGAACAGTTTGTTACAGTAAAAACAGTAATTTGAACAGGCAATGAAATATGACCGGCTTAGGTTTGTTACAGGAAGGATAAGGGATTTTTGTTACAGTAGTGGTCATAATCATTACGCTATTCCCCAGTCCCTAGTAGTTACAGTACAGTACTCTCGGAGAGAGTTTCGTGTTTGTATCGTGGTTTAAAATTGCAGTAAAGCGATTAAATAAATAACTGTAAACTAACATAAACTATACTTGCCTCAAGGAAATGACTGGAGAGGTAGAAGACTTCAAGACGGGATGTTAGAGTCGTCCTCGAATTCCTACATTCGAGAAATTGACTCAGCTTTCAGGTTAACCAATCTAGCTACGCTAGTTGAAATCTCTATTTGCGTCCTAGTCCAATTTTAGTTCTTAAATTAACCAAACACAGAAAACACGATTTATTTGTGCGTTGATTTAATACGAGGGAAAAATGATCATTTTAACTTTGAATTCGGGAAAACACCGTCGCTGCCAGATTATTTATGAAAATTTGGTAATTTTTTATAAATATAATTATAAAGCTAATCTTTCTTATTTTAGTGAGAAATACGTGATTTTTAATTATTAATAAACTCGTCAATTTTTACGTGAGAAAATATTAACTAATTTTTATACAAAATACTTTTTAATCATTTTAATCGTTAATAGCAAAATCTCGAAAAACCAGAAAATGACAGGAAAATTCTAAGCTATTACAGTTACAGACCACAGCCAGCTGGGCTTATGCCCATTACAATTTATTTACATAAATTGAAATAAGATAAGACTGACGTTAGTCATAAACTGAAAATATTAAATAATATTTAAACAGAAATAAATATAAAAATAAAGTAAATCATAAGTCTCAGATATGGTCCGATCCTCATCTCGGCTAATTGTCTCAACGTCCGGGCGGGGCCGGTTTCGTTTGCACTTAGCCGGGTCCATTGACCGATACGGTCGTCACCCAAAATCAAATATCGAATAAAATTCCGAAATCATTTTAAATTTATTTTTAAAATAATCCAGGATTTACGGAAAAATCGGGCAGCATCTCCTCTGTTTTTGGTCAACCCAAAAACTGGGAATGGCGCCGATAATTTCCTGCAAGTCCCAAACCAGGGAAAAAACCCGAATATATATAAAATATCCACAACCAATCCATAGAATAATTGGGACGACCCGAAATAATTTCGGAAGTCCGATTCCAATCCACAAATCACAGAACGCTTCCGAAAAAATTCCGGAAAGCTAAAACATACCAAAAATCAATTCCCGAAATATTTCGGGAATCCAAAATAATTCACATGACCTTTTCGAAAGTCCCGAAAAATTACGACGTCGCTAAAACCGAATTCCCAAAGGGAATCGGGGACCATTTCATCATCGACTAAAATAATAAAATGATCGGGACAGGGGGTTATACCTCGGATTGCTCGGCTAGAGCTCTCAGATGAAAATAGAAAGAAAAATAATCCCGAACAGCGAATAAATCCCCGAAGCAGCGCTGGAACCAGCGTCGTCGAAGCAACGCCGAAAAACTCAAAAGCTAGGGCACGGCGGGGAACCAACAAGGAAAGCTCACCAAAGGGCAGCGAGCTCGGCAGATCCGTGGGGCTGACGCGGGTCGGCAGGGAACGCCGAAAGGAAAGCTCGGCGTCGGGCTTGGCCGCGGGAGTCGCGCGGCAGAGATGGTCGGCCGGGGAGCCGACGGAGCGGGGCTGGCGCGGGGAGAGGGCTCGACCGTGCAAGGGGGCGGCCAAAGGGGGCGCCGGAGGGGGACAGCGGCTAGGGCAGCGCTGTCGGGTTCGCCGGAGGGCGCGAAGGGGCGCGCTGGTCGGCGCTAGCTGGGCGGCGCGACGAGGAGCTGTCGCATGGGGCGGGGCTCCGGCGGTCGGCCGGTGGGGCGGTCGCCAGAGATGGTCGCCGAGGAGTAGTCGGGTGAGGGGGTTGGTGGAGATGGGTTAGTTGGGGGGTTGGTGAGGGAAAGGAAGAATGAGAGAGTAGGAAAAGTAGAGGAGAATTTGTTCTGTGATTGGGAAGAGAGTGGAGTTTTTCTTCTGTGAAATGAGAAATGAGAAGGAAGAGCTTTTAAGAAGATGAAGGAGAAAGTTTCTCCTGATCGTGGAAAAAAGTTGTGGTGAGGAATGAGTGGTGAGAAAGAATAGGTAATGAAATAGTGGGTCAGACAATTGTGCTGGTCCTTCGGGACCAGCTCACTAACGTCCAATTTTTTTTTTATATAACTATTAACCAAGTCAAAAATCAGATTTGGAAATGGGAAAAAGGATTGGGTTTGGCTCAGGCCTGGGTCTGGGTTTCGGACTCGGGTCTGGGTCTAAACTCAAAAACTATATTATAAATTTTGAAATAATTTGCACCCAAAAATATATAATAATAATAATAATAATTTAAAAATACTAATAATATTACGAAAACATTAATATTAAATATTCGCAAAAGATGGGTTTCACAATCTTCTCTCCTTAGAAAATTTCGTCCTCGAAATTTAAAAGCAAGGTTAGGGATTACCTCAAGTCTCAAACAAGTACGGGTACTGCTCCCGCATCTGGTCTTCTCGCTCCCAGGTTGACTCGCCTGGTGAGTTGTGCCGCCACATCACTCTGACTATTGGCGTCACGGTGTTCCTGGTTCTCTTCTCGCCTCGGTCCAAAATTGCCACTGATTTCTCCGGCACTGTGAGGCTGGGTCCAATCTCCAGCTCTGAATGGTCCAGGATATGGCTCGGGTCCGGGATGTAGCGTCTCAGCTGCGAGACGTGGAAGACGTTGTGGACGCCTTCGAGACTTGGGGGTAGAGCCACCCGATAAGCCACTTCTCCAATCCTGCTAAGTACTTCAAATGGACCAATGTACCTGGGGCTCAACTTTCCTGCTCTGCCGAAACGAATTGTTCCTCTGGTAGGCGAGATCTTCACAAATACACTGTCGCCTTCTTCAAACTCCAAAGGCCGTCTGCTACAATCGGCCCAATGCTTCTGCCTGTCTTGGGCTACCCGGAGCTTGTCTCTGATCATTCTCACCTTCTCTGCTGCTTCGGTCACCATCTCAGGTCCAAGCAACACTCGTTCTCCGACGTCGTCCCAGGCAAGTGGAGTGCGGCAACGACATCCATAGAGTGCCTCGAACGGTGTCATCCCGATGCTAGCTTGGTAGCTGTTGTTGTAAGAGAACTCTACCAAGTGCAAATGGTCTTCCCAAGACCCTCCAAATTCCATGACGCAGGATCTCAGCATATCTTCTAGCGTCTGGATTGTTCTCTCCGATTGCCTGTCAGTCTGAGGGTGGTAGGCGGTGCTGAACTTCAGTTGGGTTCCCAAGCTGTCATGCAAGCTCTTCCAAAAGTGAGATGTAAATCTAGTATCTCTGTCAGATACGATACTTACCGAAACTCCATGAATCCGGTAGATGTGCCGCATGTACAGTGCTGCCAACTTCTCGGTGGATAAACCAACCTTGAAGGGGATAAAGTGAGCTGACTTCGTCAGTCGGTCCACTATAACCCAGATGGCATCCTTCCCTCCTTGGGATCGAGGCAGTCCCGATACAAAATCCATCGTTATGTGCTCCCATTTCCACTCCGGAATGTCAAGCGGCTGCAATAATCCTGCTGGTCTCTGTCTGCTGGCTTTAACTTGCTGACAAATTAAACATCTAGCCACATACCTGGACACGTCCTTCTTCATTTCGTACCACCATACTATAGTCTGCATATCCCGGTATATCTTGTTGGCTCCAGGGTGTATAGAATACTGCGACTGGTGCGCTTCTTGTATCAGCTCGTTCCTCAGTTCGCCTGTTGGTACGCACAGTCTCGTACCATTCTTCAATGCTCCGTCGCTGGCGATTGAGAATCCTTCACGTGTTCCTGCCAGCACTTGGTCTCTGAGTTTGCAAAGCGTCCCGTCTTGGAATTGTGTCTTCTTGATCCTGTCCATAAGACTCGAACGCACTTGCATGCATCAATGATGATTCAGCTCCTGGTACGATGGCTTCTCTTCCAAGTTTCTTTATTTCCTCCTCAGGCAGTACAACTTCCAATCCAAGCTTCTCTATGTCCTCCAGCAAATGGCGCTCCTTGGTCAAGAATATCGCCATTGGGTAACGACTAAGTGCATCTGCGACAACATTAGCCTTACCCGGATGGTACTGCAGGTTGATATCAAAATCCTTCATTAGCTCCAGCCATCGTCTTTGTCTCATGTTCAGCTCCTTCTGAGTGAAAACATATTTCAGACTTTTGTGGTCCGTAAATATTTCCACTCTCTCTCCATATAGGTAGTGCTTCCATAACTTCAAAGCAAATATCACCGCTGCAAGCTCCAAATCATGTGTGGGGTAGTTCTTCTCATGAGTCCGTAATTGTCTAGATGCATAGGCAATCACTTTTTCGTGTTCTTGAAGAACGCAACCCAGTCCTTTTCCGGAAGCATCACTATAGATTGAGAAACCACCGGTACCTACGGGTAGCGCAAGTATCGGCGCAGTTGTGAGCCTCTTCTTCAGTTCCTCAAAAGCTGACTGGCACGCTTCAGACCATATGAACTCCTCATTCTTCCTGGTAAGCTTCGTCATTGGCTCCACAATCTTGGAGAAATCCTTCACGAACTTCCGGTAGTAGCCAGCTAGTCCCAAAAAGCTCCTGATCTCTGCAACCGAGCCTGGTGCAGTCCACTTCTCAATAGCAGCTATCTTCTTTGGCTCCACCGAAATTCCTTTTCCTGTGACAACATGGCCCAAAAATTCCACCTTGTCTAAAAAGAATTCACATTTGGATAGCTTACCATAGAGCTTCTCCTTCCTCAAGGTACTCAGCACTTTCCTCAAGTGCTCTTCATGCTCTTCCTCCATCTTCGAGTAGATCAGTATGTCATCGATAAAGACAACAACAAACTGATCCAGATATTCATGAAAAACCTTGTTCATGAGGTTCATGAATACCGCAGGAGCATTCATCAGTCCAAACGGTATGACCAAGAATTCAAATTGTCCATACTTGGTGTTGAACGCCGTCTTGGGAATATCCTCCTTCCTGACCTTGATTTGATGGTAGCCTGATCTGAGATCTATCTTTGAAAATACCTTGGCTCCGTTCAGTTGATCAAACAGGTCGACGATCCGGGGCAGGGGTACTTGTTCTTGATGGTTATTTTGTTCAGCGCCCGGTAGTCAATGCACATCCGCACGGTTCCATCCTTCTTGGACACGAACAAAACTGGTGCTCCCCAGGATGAAGCCCTGTCTCTGATAAATCTTTGCGACTTCAGCTCGTCGATCTGATCCTTCATCTTCTTAGCCTCCTTGGGGTTGACTCTGTAGCATCCCCGAGAAATAAGGGAAGAGCCGGGTACTAGATCGATGTTAAATTCTACATCTCGATCTGGCGGCAATCCTGGAAGACTATCTGGAAAGACATCCATAAATTCTGCAATGATAGGGTGAGGAGGCCCGGGTTCTTCGGTGATAGAGGAGTAGGAAATACTCTTCATATCTTCCGGAGCCCGAGAGATTACAAACTCCGGTTCTCCTGGTGGGCTGAAGATGACACAACCTCGGTGACAATCTATCAGCGCATGCTGTTCACTTAACCCGTCCATCCCTAGGACTACATCATAGTTGGGCAGGGGCATCACTAGTAAAGGTGTTGAGAACTGATGGCCAGAGATGGTTATGGGACAATTACAAGCCTCAGTGATGGGTATAGGTCCACTACCGGTCATAACCCTACTAATCACCTTGCTAAGTCCCGAATCTATATGGTGTGCAGATATAAACTTGGATGATATGAAACTATGTGATGCACCCGAATCAAATAATGCTAGAACAGGATGTGAAAACACATAAATGGAACCTGTGATGACATCTGCGGTGGGTTCCTGCTCTGGCTCCTGCTCATCAGCTGCTAGGGCAAAAGCTCGCCCAGTCTTCTGTTGGTGTTGTCCAAACTGTTGTTGCTGAGTAGGTAGGGGAGCTCTTTGCTGGTTGGTCCTGGGCCGGTGGGCTGACATGGGGCAGTCCTTCACTTGGTGGGTGGTAGACCCACAGACTAGACAGTGTCCTAGCCTCTTCCTGCAGATGTTCGACTGATGCCCTGGCCTCTTGCAATAGTCACAGACAGGGATCTGCTTCTGGTGTGCCCTGTCATTGGTTCTCGCCTGATGATGATGCTGCTGGTGGTGCGAGGGCCTATTGTTGTTGTTGTTGGGCCTCTTCTGACTACCCTGGAAGTTGCTAGTTCCAGGGTACTCTCTTTTGGATCGAGAAGGCTAGCTTTTCTCCACGTCCTGAGCTCGGATCAGGATCCTCTCATAGGTCTTAGTGCCACCTGCGATCACAGGGGTGCGAATCTCTTCTCGTAAGCCATACCTGAATCGCTCAGCACGATCCTTGGGGTCAGCTACCAGGTTCTGGGCAAAGCAGCTTAGTCGGCCGAACTCTGTCGCATACTCGCTGACTGTCATGTTTCCCTGCTTCAAGTTCTGGAATTGCCTCTCCATTTCCCGTATCTCCGATGTTGGGAAGAACTTCCTGCGGAACAGCTTCTTGAAGGTGTCCCAATCGAGCTGCTTATCCTGGAGTCGAGGTTCATTCCGATACCAGGTGCTCGCCATATCCTGTAGTTGGAGTCCTACAGCTTCAGCCTTGAGGTCCTCCGGGAGTCGAGCGACGCTCAAGAGACGCTCCATATGGTCTAGCCATTCATCGGCGTAGATGATACCCTCGGTTCCTTTGAAAGGTCGAGGGTCTTGCTTTTTAAAGCTCTCTATATCTCCAACCTTCATGCAATAATACGCCTCTAATCAAAAGAATGGCCTTAAAGAAAAATAACTAATTCCTGAATCATGCTTACCTTGGCAGGTCGTGGCCCTGATGAAGTGGTTCCTCCTCTCTCGAGGGCAGCCATAGCTACGTTGTGGGCATTCTCTATGCCTTCTCTCATAATCGCGGTCTGCTCGCGATGGGCTTCAGCTTGGGCAGCAGTCTGCTCTCTGTGGGCTTCTGCTTGAGCTCTCTGTGCTTCAAGCACTCCTCGCAGTATTCCCACTAGGTCAGTGGGATCCACGGGCACTGGTGGAGCAGCTGGTGCGGGCACTACCGCAGGGATCTGCGGCTCAGCCCGGGAAAGTGCCGGTTCCGCCGCTTGCGCTGTGGAAGCATAAACGGGCCGGGGAGCTAGTGCAGCATGGGGACGGTCTGTCAGCTGCAAGGGAGGTGGGTCCCGACGTGCTTGAGATGGGGTGTGATCAGTTGATGAAACCTCGTCGTCAGCAGGGCCGGATCGGGTAGTCTTTCTTTTGGCCATGATCTGGAAGGTTTAGGGTACATACATAAGCAAGGTATCCTACCAGTCTATAATCAAACAAAATATTTATTTATATAATTCGGTCCTATATCGTGACAAATCAATGTTCTAGTGTTCTAATTGTTTCTAGGTATGTTTTCCTAAGTTGTTGTAGGAATGACCTGCATGGGCCACCACTGAAAACATGTCACGACCCGATCCCAATAATCTGGGTCTAGTCGGATCATGCCCAGCCTGCACCGTTGTTGAGACGGCGGCAGTAAGCTGTTCAGTAGCAGGTAACCACACAACAACACAACTATTTGTCACAACTCAACTTCGGAAATAAACTTTATTAAACTGAAATTTAAATACAAATAAAACTGTTCTGAAAGGAAATACAGACTTTGAAATAA
Organism: Iris pallida; assembly: GCA_029216955.1. NCBI lineage: Eukaryota > Viridiplantae > Streptophyta > Magnoliopsida > Asparagales > Iridaceae > Iris > Iris pallida. The sequence continues at coordinate 348,361 of JANAVB010026020.1, read as the reverse complement.
CAAAATGCAGAAAAAGGAAAATCTATCTATCGGCCTGATCATCGGCCTCAGTCCCAACGTCCTCCTGTGGGGACTCTGGCAGCACAACCGGGTACAACACAGGGTCGTAGTAGCTGTTGTAAAACCGATCTGTATCCTCAATATCCCCTAAAAATATATCTCCAGTCAGGAGGGAGCAAAGTACAATTCATGCTAATTTTTAAACAGTTAAATAAGTAATAGAATCATGCAGTTCTAAACAGTTTTAAACATGAACAGTTTGTTACAGTAAAAACAGTGATTTGAAGAGGCAATGAAATATGACCGGCTTAGGTTTGTTACAGGAAGGATAAGGGGTTTTTGTTACAGTAGTAGTCATAATCATTACGCTATTCCCCAGTCCCCAGTAGTTACAGTACAGTACTCTCGGAGAGAGTTTCGTGTTTGCATCGTGGTTTAAAATTGCAGTAAAGCGATTAAATAAATAACTGTAAACTAACATAAACTATACTTGCCTCAAAGAAATGACTGGAGAGGTAGAAAACTTCGAGACGGGATGTTAGAGTCGTCCTTGAATTCCTACATTCGAGAAATTGACTCAGCTTTCAGGTTAACCAATCTAGCTACGCTAGTTGAAATCTCTATTTGCGTCCTAGTCCAATTTTAGTTCTTAAATTAACCAAACACAGAAAACATGATTTATTTGTGCGTTGATTTAATACGAGGGAAAAATGATCATTTTAACTTTGAATTCGGAAAAACACCGTCGCTGCCAGATTATTTATGAAAATTTGGTAATTTTTTATAAATATAATTATAAAGCTAATCTTTCTTATTTTAGTGAGAAATACGTGATTTTTAATTATTAATAAACTCGTCAATTTTTACGTGAGAAAATATTAATTAATTTTTATACAAAATACTTTTTAATTATTTTAATCGTTAATAGCAAAAACTCGAAAAAACCAGAAAATGACAGAAAAATTCTAAGCTATTACAGTTACAGACCACAGCCTGCTGGGCTTATGCCCATTACAATTTATTTACATAAATTGAAATAAGATAAGACTGACGTTAGTCCTAAACTGAAAATATTAAATAATATTTAAACAGAAATAAATATAAAAATAAAGTAAATCATAAGTCTCAGATATGGTCCGATCCTCATCTTGGCTAATTGCCTCAACGTCCGGGCGGGGCCGGTTTCGTTTGCACTTAGCCGGGTCCATTGACCGATACGGTCGTCACCCAAAATCAAATATCGAATAAAATTCCGAAATCATTTTAAATTTATTTTTAAAATAATCCAGGATTTACGGAAAAATCGGGCAGCATCTCCTCTATTTTTGGTCAACCCAAAAACTGGGAATGGTGCCGATAATTTCCTGTAAGTCCCAAACCAGGGAAAAAACCCGAATATATATATAAAATATCTACAACCAATCCACAGAATAATCGGGACGACCCGAAATAATTTCGGAAGTCCGATTCCAATCCACAAATCACAGAACGCTTCCGGAAAAATTTCGGAAAGCTAAAACATACCAAAAATCAATTCCCGAAATATTCCGGGAATCCAAAATAATTCACAGGACCTTTCCGAAAGTCTCAAAAAATTACGACGTCGCTAAAACCGAATTCCCAAAGGGAATCGGGGACCATTTCATCATCGACTAAAATAATAAAATGATCGGGACAGGGGGTTATACCTCGGATTGCTCGGCTAGAGCTCTCAGATGAAAATAGAAAGAAAAATAATCCCGAACAGCGAATAAATCCCCGAAGCAGCGCTGGAACCAGCGTCGTCGAAGCAACGCCAAAAAATTCAGAAGCTAGGGCACGGCGGGGAACCAACAGGGAAAGCTCACCAAAGGGCAGCGAGCTCGGCAGATCTGCGGGGCTGACGCGGGTCGGCAGGGAACGCCGAAAGAAAAGCTCGGCGTCGGGCTTGGCCGCGGGGGTCGCGCGGCAGAGATGGTCGACCGGGGAGCCGACGGAGCGGGGCTGGCGCGGGGAGAGGGCTCGGCCGCGCAAGGGGGCAGCCAAAGGGGGCGCCGGAGGGGGACAGCGGCTAGGGCAGCGCTGTCGGGTTCGCCGGAGGGCGCGAAGGGGCGCGCTAGTCGGCGCTAGCTGGGCGGCGCGACGAGGAGCTGTCGCACGGGGCGGGGCTCCGGCGGTCGGCCGATGGGGCGGTCGGCCAGAGATGGTCGCCGAGGAGTAGTCGGGTGAGGGGGTTGGTGGAGATGGGTTAGTTGGGGGGTTGGTGAGGGGAAGGAAGAATGAGAGAGTAGGGAAAGTAGAGGAGAATTTGTTCTGTGATTGGGAAGAGAGTGGAGTTTTTCTTCTGTGAAATGAGAAATGAGAAGGAAGAGCTTTTAAGAAGATGAAGGAGAAAGTTTCTCCTGATCGTGGAAAAAAGTTGTGGTGAGAAACGAGTGGTGAGAAAGAATAGGTAATGAAATAGTGGGTCAGACAATTGTGCTGGTCCTTCGGGACTAGCTCACTAACGTCCAATTATTTTTTTATTTTATATAACTATTAACCAAGTCAAAAATCAGATTTGGAAATGGGAAAAAGGATTGGGTTTGGCTCAGGCCTGGGTCTGGGTTTCGGACTCGGGTCTGGGTCTAAACTCAAAAACCATGTTGTAAATTTTGAAATAATTTGCACCCAAAAATATATAATAATAATAATAATAATTTAAAAATACTAATAATATTACGAAAACATTAATATTAAATATTCGCAAAAGATGGGTTTCACACCTCCTCCTCGCCCCTCTCTGGAGCTGACCCCATGACACTGGTACCTCCTTCCGGTCGCCACCGGGACACCGCCACCACAACTGACTAGTCCCCAGGGAAGAACTCTCTCTCCACCTGCTCGATCCTGAGCTTCACGCCCAAATATTCGGCCGCTTCCCTGCCATCACCATGCCACCAGTTCCGTCAAGAACTCACCACCTCCAGCCAATAGCCTCACCACCACACAACGACCATCATCAACCGCCCACTGCCAGCATCACCGATATGGCCACCTAACAGCCGGCCGTCCCCCTGTTTACACACTTATAAGCCACCACCAAGGCCAATACCACTCACCTTTCTATCGCCCCCGCTGATGTCGAATCCTAACGCCATATCCTGCAGAACCAATAGGCAACTCTAAAGGGGGGTGAATAGAGTTTATGACAATAATGTCCAATTAAAAAATTAAACTCTTTCACCAGCAGAAAATAATCATAGTAAATACGGAAATAGTAAAGAGCAAGAAAGCATACGCAAACACAGCCGATTTTAACCTGGTTTCCCTCGTGGAGGACTAGTCCAGGCCTGAGAACACTAGCTCAGGATTAAATCCACTATTTGTGAAATAGTAGTTACACCCCGTGCCTTTTCTTCAGAAGCGCACGTCAACTTCTTACAGAGATCGCAGTGGCGATGCTTGGAGTTTTCCAAGCGACTTCTTGAACTCTTGCACAAACTCCTAACTGAAACATACTGAGCACTTTGAGGCTAAGGGAGCTTGTGGCTGGTAGATGAGAAGGGTATGGCTTGTATAAGGCTTTAGAGAGAAGAGAAGAGAAGATTGGATGAATGAAAATGAAAGAATTCATGGCCTATTTATAGGATACCATACAGGCAGAATTCGGCCAGAATTCTGGTTGGAACATTCAAAATTTTGGCCGTTAGACAACTTGCATCCAGCCAACCCTAAAAATTAGGGTCCTGGAATTTAGGAGGCAGAGTTCGGCCCGAACTCTGTGGGGAGGCAGAGTTCGGCCCGAACTCTGTCTCCAGAGCACAGAATGGGTCCAATGGGCCAATGGGCTGTTTGTTTGTTTGGTGGGGCTTTTGACTTGAGGTATAAGTATAGTCTAAGTCTCAAAATGCTCAGCACAGCTCAGTTTACATAAGTCTAGACTCAAATAAAGTGAAAAATACAGACTTAAACTGTGAAGCATTGCAGGTGCGAGCTATCGTTTGGCTTGTACCGAATTCAGTCTTCATGTGTCGTATTGAAATATTATAAGTATCATGTTGTCAATTGTATCAATATATGGTTGACTGTGATTTTGTGTCAACAATCTCCCCCATATTGATAATTGACAAAATGATATTTGTATATTCAATATTCATACCTGGACACATTAAAAACAGTAGCATAGCTCCCCCGTAATAAGTGCAAAGGTAGCAATAGCTCCCCCGTATACATTGCCTGTTGTCCTGATAAAAATATTCTTCTTCCAAAGCACAGATACACGGAGCCAGAAATGATATAATATGAATATGAAAAATATTTCTCCCCCTTTTGTCAGTTATCGAACAACCAGAATAATGAATGGCAAGCACACCAAAAATAATAATGATAAACTGCATAAAACTGAGAAACTGCAGAATAATAATGTCTCCAAGAGTCATATAATAAGTTCTAATAAAACTAAAGTACAGAAATAAAAGCTACACCAACTAAAAATACAGAAAAACATAAGCTACGATCCTCAGAAGCAGTAGCAGAGAGAAATCCATATCCATCATCGAGCACGTGAAGGCCCAGCGTCGTCGGATGGATCAGTGAAGGAACGACGAGGGTCCACGAAGGCCGCATCTGGATCCAGGTACGGATAACCTAAGGGTCATCGATATGGTATCCATCGCGAGCAGGGTCCCACTCCATAGGAATAGGCATAGAAGGATGTCGAGACATAGAGTAACGAATATCGTGCAGTGAGTTGCTAATGGCACTCATCTGCAAGGTAGTCCGATAGTCAAGCTGAGTCCAGCGATCATCCTCTAAGGTGAATCGATCGCGGAGCATAGTCTGGAGTGACTCAAGAGTAGTAGTAGGAGGAGGAGGATCCTGTCCAAGAGGAGGGACGTCGGGCTCATCGTCAGAGTGCTCGGACACAACAGGTGAGCCAACTGCTGCCTGAAGCCACCGTGCCTTAGAGAGGAAGACAGGGGCAGGTAGGAACTGGCACTCATCAAGAGGTACACGAAAAGCACGAAAGAGCATAAGAAGATAAAGAGCATAAACCAGGGATCTTGGTTTCTTCCTAGCGTTAATCATCCAGTCCATCATGGTACGTGGAAGATTAAAAGGAACATAAAAATGGAGGTGATAGAAATGGAGGTGACAGAGAATGTACTTGCCCGAAAGAGCGTCGTAGACCCACTTCAAACCGTCGCACACGACACTCCTCTGTAAGCAGAAACGCACTGGCATTTGGACAACTTGTTGAATTCTGCGACGTACTGTTATTCTGTCCGGTTTCCCTACCTTAACTGCATAAATTTATTCTCTTTCGCTTGACAAACGGCTGATGAACCCTAGAAGTCAACTCTTGGTCAACTCTGGTCAACCCTAGAAGTCAAACTTGGTCAACTATGGTCAAACTAGGTCTAACAAGTCTAAACTAGGTCAACCAAGTCATTCTAGGCAACATTAGCCTATACTAGGCCTAACTAGTCCAAACCAGTCTAAACTAGGCTAAACTAGCCTATGCTAGCATACCAAGTCCTTACAACTTATACTAGCTTGTACACACCACAACTCAAACCTAGTCACTACAAGTCTATACACATAGGGTAGCCATATACATGGATACCTACACATAGTCTACATATATTACACTCACACATACTAGGTTATAGTACAATACATTAGGAACTTCACACACACACACACACACACACACACACACACACACACATATATATATATATATATATATATATATATATATATATATATATATATATATATATATATATATATATACCTAGGCTCAAATCAAAATACACCTATGTGAATTCAAGGCTAGCATATACCTTATATTACAATATGATTTACATATATAGATAGATATTCATGTATAATATATATATTCACAATACATTATTTACATATATGTACATATGACATATATAGGATATACATACATAGATATATAGAGAGAGAGCATGTGTGTGTGTAGAGAGTAGAACTACTATGCGTGTGTGTGTGAACTGTGAGTGAGAGAGGGAATGTGTGTGAGATGTGTGTGTGTGTGTAGACTGTGAGTGAGCTGTGAGAGAGTGAAATAGTGTGTGTGTGTGTGTTGATGAAGAGTGAGGGTGAGTGGAACAGTGTGTTAGTGAAGACATGAGGGTTGTGTGATAACTGAAAATAGTGTGCAATGTAAGAAATCAGTTCATAAATATAACATTCAGGAATTGGCTGAAAAGGAAGGGAAATCAATGCATTGTTAATGAAAACTGAAACAGTTTTCAGTCCCCCACAGTTCATCAATCCTATTGAATTCAAAACCAAACCAAACATGCCCAAAATTAACATACAGTTAGTTTATGTATAGGAGAATCAATTTAGGAACTAAAACCAATATGTTAACAGCATTAGTTAGGCTAAATCAACTGTCAAAATTCATATTTAAAAACTGAAAACAGTGAAGAGTATAACCAATGTTTAAGTATCGGGAAAAATAGGGGAAATGGGGAATTGATCATTAAAATTAAACTAAAACTCCAAAACAAAGGTTGGTAATAAATATACACATTATACACATGTCAAACAATATGTTCGTGTCCACCAAAGTGGATACAAACGTGTCCAAATGATTCAAGACATAAAACAGTGCACACGGGCACTGTTCAGTGCACTGTATCGTGCACGTGTGCACGCATGTCGTGCACACGACACAGTCCAAACCAGGACTCGTGCACACCAACCTAGGTAGACCACCTATAGGGCTACATAATAGGCTAGCTAACACGTGTCCAAGTCGTGTCAGTGAGTGATACGAAAACCGTATCTGTGTCAAGAAATCCCGACTGGAACTGACATCCCCGACCAGTGCAAGGAGGATTACTCCCTCGACACGCCACGTGGGCCCCTGAAACTTGACATGTGGTGTGTCAGTGAGTGCCAATGGGGTGTGTCGAATCTCGTGTCCAGTGGTCGCATATTGTGTCTAGTGCAGCTCCCGAACAGCAGGACACGCGCACAGCCCCCCCTCCCTCCCCCCCCGTGCGCGCGCACCCGCATGTGCACGTGTCGAATTCGACACGATATGACACAGGGACACCCCCAGACCCAAAGAAATGCATAAGCAACCCCAAAAACTAATTTCCTATTCAATTAGTTTCTACAAATTAGGTCGAAATGCCCATTGGAGCATTTAATCAAACAGTTGCATAGGGACACTGATACGTGTCCAAATAAGACACAAATTGGACTCAAATTCTAGGGTTTTCTATTCCTACAGTTAGGTTAGGCCTAGGGCTCCCTAAATATGCAATAAAACTAAAATTTCATGGTGTAGATTGGAAGTTACCTCTATGTATCAAAATCCCCAAAAAGCTCTAAAGAGAGGTGTTCCTCTTGAGAGTCAAACTTCTCCAAAATGATTTAAATCTGAGAATAAAATATCACAACAGCAAGAACACTCAAATTAAAACCTATTGCAATTTGTTTGAGGGAAAATGGAGCTAAAATGAAATTTCTAGGGATTTTAGAAGTTGAGAAATTACCTCTTTCTAAAGCTTGTTCTACCTTAGAGGCTAGCCCTAATTTCTAAGAGAATATTTATAGAGTGGGAATCCCAAGGATGGGTTAAGTGGCTGGATAATTAATGTTAGGGTTAGGGTTGGGCATTTGGCTAATGGGCTTTGGGCTTAGTCATGAAACAATGTCTCAAAAATCACAAGTTATGACTTGTGATCAAAATCTTTCTATTCTAATCTCTATATTCCTAATTGTTTTCACTAACTAGAGTATGGTTAACTTAACTTAACCTAGGGTCTCATATCTAGCCAAGTTCGACTCAACTAGGGTTAGGTCACAAAGTCAAAGCTAGTCAACCTAGTCAACCCTCATTCAAACAATTCTAAAATAATTTCTAAAAATTTCCATAAATTCAAATAAATTCAAATAACCCCAAATATGTTAAAAATATCCTCAAACTAGAAATGTGGTAGTGACACGGCCCACCAGTCGTGCGCGTTCAACCGTAGCTGAAGTTGTGCGCAGGCGACTTGCTTTGATTCTTCAATGCCGAGGAGTTCGAAGTGATCTTCCAGCTCTTCCAACCAGTCGATCGCCATGGAAGGACCCTTGGTGCCACTGAAGGAAGTGCGGCACGCCTTCTTGAATTCTGACACTTCAAAGTTGTACTTTTTTGGTACCACTGGTTGACGCTCGGGATCCTCCGTGTCGACTTCAATGGGTTGGACCGCCGGCACGGTGACAATAGGCGTGGTGACGGCAGACGCAGTCGCAGAATTTTTGTTGGCCGCCATTGTTTGGACGATCTACTGCAGGGTATCCAGCTGCTTTTGTTGAAGTTTAGCATGTGCATCGAAGCAAGCTTCGAAGTGAGCTTCGAACTGGGCCTGTCGTTTCTCTGTCTGTTGATGTCAGTTCTCGGACTGGTTCTATTGCGCCTCCATCATGCGCAACATCCTTTCGATGGTATCGTTAGAAGGTCCGGCCCGCGAACGACGTGAACTACTAGAGCCGCTAGAAGCGCTCTGCTCTTGCCCGGCCATGGGTTCCGGCACTTCTGCGATACGAAGGCAAAAACATCAGTCACAAATTATTACGGACTCATTGTATGGAATAACTTATCTCATCGATGTGAGGTCAAAGGTTTGATACTCTAGACGCGAGGCCAAAGAATGTAAGGTCATGCTCTGATACCATTATGTCACGTCCCGATTTTGTAGAATCGATAGTCGTCCCCCGGTTGTGATGCCGTGCGAACCTAAGTTGCGATCGCACAAGGCGTAGTCATAAGGTCATCCGAAACACAACATCAAGTTAGAGTACGCAGAGAAATTGATTGACACATTAAAATAGAAGTAGACTTTTTATTGATATTAACATTTCATATACATTGACTCCATTACAATCATTGTCGCATGGGCTACAACATGACTCGACATTATAAAATGAACGCTGATGAGATAGTCGTTCCATACATTACATCCCTTTTTTACAAGCAAAATAGTTACACTTTCCACCTGCGATCGAGGGAAGCCGAGTCGCCATTTATTCTTCTTTGTACTGAGTACGGAGTCTTCAAAAGGATTTCAGAACACAAGCCTTCACACGTGGACGAGGCTTCAAAAGGGTTCACGCCGCCTTGAGCTTTAAGTGGCACGCCCTTCATGGTTCGGGGTACCTACACGGAAAGCGAGGATCGGTACATTACACTTTGTACTGGTATGTGGCTAATTAAGTTCCACACTCTCATTTGGTTGAAGAGTTTATATGAATTAGCTTGTGAATGTTTATAACCATCCTAATGAATTTCAAACAAGCATATGACAAGCATAATGTAAAATACGTTGGAACTTACCCCCGACGAACCGCGCCGCACCTTATGAAACTTACCATGTTCTTCCCTGTCAATTGTTATCATTTTCATACCAAGTGCAATATTACATGTGATTGGTCACTCGCATAACAAGCCATCCTGGACTCTATAGCTTTTGTTAGCCGGGGGCCCTTGCAGCGCAAGTAGCGAGCCCCACTGCAAGTCCCCGCTTAACCCGTGCTATCATCCAGCACAGCTATACACCGTGTTTCCTTTCTTGGCCGAAACGGTCCCATGGCCTTGGGTTGCCGTTACGAGAAAACTCTACCTTGTCGACAAGTTGTCCAATGACCGAGTTAAGACAATATTTAGTTATTAAGATCTAGCCTACATTCTCTTTGAAACTTGATCATTTTACCGTGTCCGTGCCCTTGAATTTATTCTTTCATCCGCAACAACAATATCGATTTTACCTAAGAAAGGGTTGAGAAGAGAAGGGTCAGCCACTCACCTTGAGTTTACTTCAGGCGAGAGAACTTGTTGGTCGTGCTAGACGTCGCCTACACGATTACCTGAAATCGCACAAGCAACCGATTAGAACACTACATTATTCAAGAAGTTCAATAGGAAATGCGAGTTCAAAATGCAAGCCATAAAAACCCTCGAAAATATTCACGAAAACGCATTCAGAAAACAAAGCCAAAACCAATGCAAGCGGCGTGAAAAGCAGAGCAACGGGAGGTCTCTTCCGACTCAGCCGCAGAGTCAAACCTTGAGGCACAACCCGCTGAATATGGGACTTTGTTTTCGAAGAAGCCATTCCATAACGGAGAATGAATCTTAATTCAACCGTTCCCGTTCGATCGATTCGATCGATCCCGACCTATCGGTCCCGACCGAATCGATATCGACAGTGTTCCTTTCTCGCGCACCCCATGGACGGAGTATGGGGCACGATGTAGGAACGGGGCACTACAGTTAACTAGGCTATTTTTTATCCAATGGAGTTTTAGTTTTGTTTATGTGGCTAAGATGGAGTGTGTGGGGGGGTGCATGGATCCACTATGTGGATGACTCAATGACTCATGCGTATTCACCCACTCTTTCTATTTAACCCCTTCATTGCTCACTCCCTTTTTTTCTCTTCTTCACTCTTTTTTATTTTTCCCTTCTTCTTCTGGTTTAGGCTAGACCTAGGAGCTTTCATTTCAGGCTTGGAGTTGTGCTAACCCTAGTAGAAGTTAAGGTTTGAGGCTTGGAGCTTCCCTAAGCAAGTACATCTTGCTCGAAGTGAATACAACCATGATTTTATTCTTCCTAGCGATTGTGATACATAGGTTTTTCTTATTTAAAACTAGTCACATATGTTGTAGGAGACCCACCCTAGCCTTAGAACATGTTGGTTTTGGAATGGCTATAATCTGGACATGATTTGGTCACCAAAAAACCCATTTTTATGTATTTTTGAGCTATTTCAACCCGAACAGCATACCCCGGTATACCGTAGTATGTCGTTTTGCTTTCCCGAAACCTGTTGTCTATATTATCAGTATATCGCTGGTATACCACTCTGATACCCCTTTTTGTATGTTTTCCTAGTTTTTGAATGATTTTATGTTTCATATGCTAATTTTGGGATTTTAATCTAGCTTTAGGAATTGTATTTCCCATATATTGTGACACGAATCCAAGTTTTTCACCGACACCGTAAAATTAGCTAATATGTTGTGTTCTTAACCAATTGTATTTTGGCAATAGACAATCAAATATGAGCATTGTCCAATGTATCAAGTGTCGATGGATACGATAATATCATTAGTGATAACTCGTGAATAGCTCGTACCTAGATCACGTTATTCTAAGACGATTCTCTAGTGTCCGCGACTTGAGAATCAATCATTAAGGGCCCTATGAGGTATGGATAATCCAAATTGGCGTAGGCTCCATGAACTATCAAGTTCATGTGATACGACACTTTTTGATTTTATTTTATATGCTAGGTTTCCTCTGTTACTTGTTTATGATATGTTTTGTGCTACAAGCGTATACTCGAACCCTTGTGGTAGTGAAGTTCCTCGATTTGCATTTTTAGTAGTTAAATTTTGTGACAACCATATCTAGTTAACTCATGTCAACCCGTAGTTGTATGGTCGTGCATCTGTTGGTTGCGCATTATCTTTTATGCTTGCATTTTAGTCCTATTTGTCGGTGCGTGGTTAGAGGCTAAGTTCTGCTTGGAAAATGGTCTACAACCCCAATCCTTGTTAATTAGTTTATAGGTTGTAGTCCTGCTCTAGAGAAGTTCTTATGCTCTCTCGTTCATCGTATTATACTGCTTATAGTTAGTTCTTGTTCACCTATTCATATCAGTTTTCTCTGTTCCATTCTCTGGATGCATGTATTGGTTCCGTATAAGTCTCGACCCGTATTTATTTACTTCTGTCTTTATTATCTTTCTTGTGTTGTTGATTGTTTTGTCGAGTTTTATCTTTTACCTCGAGCCTCCTTTGTGGTATTTTTTTGCTTGGGGTTCTAATTAACCCTATTGGTTTTGTATGGCAATATTTACATGAGGAGTTAGAGGATTTGCCATACCTTCAGTTTGATGGCCAGCACTTGTAGACCAATAGCCTTAGCACGCGAGTGGGTTTCTTTTTTAATACCACTCGTAGTTTATATTCTTTTGTGGATTAGCTAGGGCATGCATTAGCCCTATTTTTTGGAGACTATTCTCTGGCTTCACTCATATATTGTATATATTAGACCGTGACTGGTATTATGATCATGGGTATTCATACTCTGCTAGTGTAGTATTTGATCCTACTAGTTTCATGATTATATATGACATGTATTTGGGATGCCTCTTTACTTTCATGTATGATATACTCTTGTTATTGTTTGTTTTTGGATTGAGAGTTAGGATTTGTCAATCTTACGACTGATGTCATTTACATTTTAGAGGCCACCCACTTGTCTTCTTGAAAATCGTGATCGTCGTGGTGAACCTCTACTTTTCCTATTATATAGTAGTATAAATTCATTAAAGTCAATAGTGACATCTAGATAATTATGGAAGCTGTCCTTTGGTTTTTCTAAATAGTCTTGCATACATGTATAAAATAATATAGATAATAATATAATAATATTAAATTAATTATAATTTTAGAATAATTAAACCAGTTATTTTTTAGTTTTCCTATGTAGTCTTAATAAAGATTGAAAATATTTTATTCTTCCTAATAATATACTATGAATATACTAGTAATATACAAATATCTTTGTAAAAGGGAATCCAAATAATTTAGTTGACAAATTTATTTAGACAATAAAAAGAAGGAGGATGCTTTACAAATCGAGAGAGAAATCGAAAGTCAGATTGAGGCTGAAGTCGTGCCCCCCCATTGGTCGAGCGTGGAGCCCAAATGCTAGCAGGGGTTTGAGATAAATAGGAGGGCCACGTCAGTCTCGATCTGGCTTTGGATTTTTCTCGTCCATTCATTAGGTATTTTCCTAAAAAGAAATGAATCATCCACAAGTATCCCAGGAAAGAGAAAAAATAAAATATAATAAATTAACAAATCTTACATAAAATGACCACTTGCCATTCATAATAAATATACGAGTGAACCGATCCAGATCTAAAACATCCATCAATGGCTTCCTCCTCCTCCCTGCACGAAACCGAGATCCTGAAGTCCATCGCCATCGACTACACCCCGGAGGCCTGCCACCACTCCCCCTCCACCGACGAGATCCACCTGGTCTACGACCACCGCGGAGGCGCCCGCTGGCGCTCCCCGTCCCGCTTCCGCTTTGGCAGCTTCGGCGCCCGCATGAAGTGCCCCCCGGGCAACACCTCGGGGCTCAACTTCAACCTCTACCTCTCCTCCCTCGAGGGCGACAAGGCCCAGGACGAGATCGACTTCGAGTTCCTCGGCAACGACGTCACCTCCGTGCAGACCAACTTTTACACTGGCGGCCGGGGAACCAGGGAGCAGCTCAACCCGCTCGGCTTCGACGCGTCGGAGGCGTTCCACGAGTACGTGATCAGGTGGAGCGGCACGGAGATCGAGTGGCTGGTGGACGGGGTCACGCTGCGGAGGGAGGTGAGGAAGGAAGGGGAGGCGTGGCCGGAGAAGCCGATGTTCCTCTACGCGTCCGTGTGGGACGCGAGCTACATCGACGAGGGGAGGTGGACGGGGCCGTACGTCGGCTGCGACGCGCCGTACGTTTGCAGGTACAGGGAGGTGAGGGTGCCGACCGGGACCGTGGTCGTGGAGGAGGAGGAAGGAGAGGGGGCGCCTGCTGCTGCAGTTTGAACTTTGCACTGTGTTTGGGAACATTTGTGGGGAGGGAGAGAAAAATTTGAGGGGAAGAAAAATGGAGGAGAGTAAAATGAAAGGAAAGTTAATTTTTCCTTCCTTTGTTTGGATGGACAAACCTAGTGTATTTACTTGCAACCAGATTTGCATGTTAATATTCTAAGAATGTTGTTGTTGTTGTTTCAGTACTTTGCTTTAGCAGTTTGTTTAGTTTCATTGTTTGATTTTGCTGTGTGACGAATGCAATTAATTTCTTTTTCTTTGTTTTTTCCCAATAATAATTTATTTTTGGCTAATTTACTACTTAGATAGAGACAAACCTAGTGTATTTACTTGCAACCAGATTTGCATGTTAATATTCTAAATAATTAACAATACCATATTTGCATGTTAGTATTCTAAATTATTATAATTAATTACTTTTATATCATTTGTATGAAAGAGATCCTAGAATTTTCCATTCAAAAATATGTTCAATATGATTCTCTTCTAATATCCTTTAACAGCCCATTCTTTTGTGTGTTTGGTAAACCGTATTTGGAGGTGGGATTTAGATTTTTATGAATTTGGAGACAAATCCATGGAATCCTATGTTTGGTTGGAGATGGATTTGGTTATGGAAAGTATGACAAAATCCAAAACTTGAATTTGGTTGGATTTTGGAGGAAAAAAATAATTATTCTTTAATAATTTCGTTAAAATATTTATTATTTAATAATTTTGTTAAAAATTAGTTAATCTTTAATAATTTCATTAACAATATTTATTCTTTAATAATTTTGTTAAAAATTAGTTAATTAATAAAAAAACTAACTATTTTATTAGTATTATTAATTAATAAAAAATAGTATTATTAATTAAAAAAATTAGTTAATTAGTTAATTTCGTTATAATTATAATTAATAATTTATTATTATTATTATAATATTAATTAATAATTTGTTAATTATTAATAATCATAATTTACTAGTATTATTATATTATTATTATTATTATTATATAATATTAATTAATAATCATATCCTATGTTTAGTATTATTAATTAAAAAATTAGTTAATTAGTTAATTTTGTTATAATCATATTAATAATTTATTAGTATTATTATAATATTAATTAATAATTTGTTAATAACTATTTTTATTATAATCTTAATTAATAATATTTTAATCACAATTAGAATCATATTTTATAATAATTTAATTAATAATTTACTAACCATAATAATATTAATTTATAATTACTATTTTTAAAATATTTAATTTATAGTTAATTAATCATTAATTATTAATTATTAATCAATAATTATAATTTATAATTATTAATCGTTGATAAAAAATTATCAATTGTTAATTATTAATTATTAATCATTAATTATAATTTATAGTTATTAATTATTAATTATTAATTATTAATCTTTAATTATTAATCATTATTTATTTAAATTAACTAATCATTAATTATTAATTTTATAATTAATAATAACTAATCGTCAATTATTAATTACTAATCGTTAATTATTTATTTTATAAATAATAATAACTATAATTAATCATAATTAATTAATAGATTAATTATTGATCATGACTATAATTTAATTATTAATCATAAATCAAAATCCTATGTTTGGTTGGAGTTGGATTTGAATCTTGAAATCCATGATTTGGATTTGGAGGATTTCCAAATCCAAATCCAAATAGTGAAATCCGGTTACCAAACAAGCCCTGCATAAGACAAATCTTAGGTGGAATAGTGCGTTGCTCCTGTCCAGGGGTAAGCTAGGATTGAGTGGCGGGATCTGTTGTATGAATTTGTAAAAAACTAATTTTTATTGTCTTTTATTGTATTAATGGCTGATGTTAATTCCTATTAACTGTTATCTATTTTATTGGTTGTTTAATCCTAATAAATTATATTAATTCTATAGGTTAAAGGTTGTTTATATAATGCATACATTGTCTTGTTGAAGGGACATCTTTTGAGAGTAGCAACCATATAATTCTCCTCCTTCTCTTCCTCCACAAATCACTACCATATGATTTATATATACTTTTCTATTTCAATCTCTCCTACTCTTGGCCGCCAAGAGCTAAGTTCGGGTCGTTCTTCCGAAACCGTGTGCGATGACGGGAAGCCGGTAGCAATGGAATTTTACCTATAGGAGGATTCGAGAGGATGTCTACACATAGACCTCGATTAATCTCTTAGGACAATATTTCGTTCATGACTTTCCCGTAGGCCGGTATTTCTAACCTTTTTTATTACTTTGTTATTCCATTTTTCATGATGATAAAGAAATAATATCCAACAATCTAAGAGATTATTTTATTTTACCTTTGGATGATTCATTATTCGTTAACCGAATTTTCTGAAACTAGTTTAAAAATGGATGAGATTGCTAAGAGGAAATCTCGGTTTAGACATTTTGATCATATAATCCAAGATCCAAGGTCATCTTCAAATTCATAGAAATTTGCACTATTTCATGTTATGTGTTCTTAGTAGTAATATATATACCGCTGATATATTTTTTTTATATCAGATGCTATTGGAAATTTCTTCAACAATAAGAAAGTCACAGTAGTTTTTCTTTTGAGCGAATTCTTTGCTTTGCATCAGGCCACAAATTATTCCCCAACCCTTTACAAAGTTTTGATATTAATCTTTCTTCCTAATGCAGAATGTTTCTTCTATTACCATTAAGCTCATATTATATACACTCATTTCTTAAAAGATGTATTATGAACAAAACAGTTTGTCAAGATGAATATCTTGATAATGAATTTTTTGTATGTATGGATCTATTATTGAGATTCACTTAACTAATAAATCAATATTATATATCACCTCATTTTGTTGTCAAATATAGAGAAGGTAGAATATTATGTAAGTAATATGTGTCTCATGTGAATCCTATTTTCTCAATTTTCAACTATCAACGCATGCAAGGGTAATCTTAGTTGCTGAGAAATTTCTCTTTATGCATGAAACTGTTAGATAATAATAAAGAGATGATTATGTTTGTTTTGACACCTCTGAATAGTATCCAACATATACATAGTTGGAATAAGAATGGGATGACCCGGTGTCCATGTTTCCGTGATCATAACTATATGAATTGTTGAGGTTGATTCAAGACTTATGTATCAATTTTCATATTACTGATGATAGCTTATATATAGACACAATTTTATATCAATTTTTTTTCAAGACTGATAATATATATATATATATATATATATATATATATATAATCATTTCAACTTTGTTGTTTTCATCCATAGGATTTTTTCTAACATATCGCCTCTTTGAATAGGGAAGTTGCTATAGAAAGGAAAAGTTGTGATGATTGTTTCTAATTCTTGTCGGATGTGTATTTAAAAAATATGTTCTGTATGTTGGAATTATTCAATAATATGGGCCACACATGTAAAATTAATTGTGTTGGGCTATCTAAATAATTAAGCCAAATTAAAGTGGTCTATTTAGAAAATTGGCTTAAGGGTATAATTGTCATGGAATTAATGTGTAGATACCGGAGATAAATCTAATTTGATGAGGGGGCAAATTAGAAATATCAAAAATATATAAATATATGTATTCATTAATGTTATGGTCCCCAATTTATACGGCCACAAAAGAGAGGTTTTCTCTTTTTCTCTTCTGCATCCCCATCAACAGAAGAGAGGAACAAAGGATTCAGATTCTTCTTTGTCATTAAGGGTCGTAGCAAGTTGGAAGATCGAACCCCATAAAAGGACGACCGCTTTAAGATCCATCAAGCCTAGCAATGGATTCAGGTACGCTTCCGCAATTTAGTTTTGTTCTTCATCTCATGAATCAACAGGAACAATAAATTCTAACAAGTGGTATCAGAGCCTACCTGTTTGATTCTTGAGTTTGAAGCTTCAGATCATTTTTTTTGTTCTGGAACTCTAGATGATTTAACTAGAGTTCCAATTGTTCGATTAAAAATTTTTTAATGATCCAACGAACAATTTTATGAAGAATCACTCTGAGTTGGTCCAACTTTCATGCGTACTGCATGTCCTCAAATAATTTTAACTAAAGATGATGTCAATGATTGTGCGTGCAAACCCTATTCATTGGGGAAGACTTGCTGGATTCTAGTACTTCAAATAATTCATGATAGCAATAGAAACGTTGTCTAAATCCACTTACTAAATAAATATAGAAGTTTGTGCATATATCCATGCATGTTCTACTTATATAATGCACAAATGGAATCTGTGTTATTTCTCAGTTTATGAATTAGGGTTTAGAATTTTTGTATGCTATTGTAAAGTTTTGATGTTTAGGACATCTGTTCTGTTGTCAGAAGAAGGAAAACGTGGTTAGGGTTTATATTATTTTAGCCGATGGGATTTTCGATGGTTCAGTACGATTTTGATGGAAAAGTGTCATCTTGAGCATAATGCTAGTTCTCGTTATGGCACCAACTGTGATTACTAATTTGAATGTTTCTGGACAATTTTTTCTAGTATAGTAAATATGGTCTCGGTTCCAAGTACTTTTTTTGTAGTGAACATATTTAGTCAAATTGTTCCAACTTCTCTGTATTATTAATAAGACATTTGATAGATGATATTTGGCAACCATGCAAACTTGATATGTGAAAGCCATGTTTGTTGAATTTCTATCCATTCAGAGATTTAAACTTGAATATATATTTGCTGAGTCAGTAATGTGGTCCAGAGTTAAACATTCACATATAGTAGTATTTGCAAGACTTCCTGGTATTCATATTTAGGAAAATCTTTTTAAAAGATGCCCGATTTAACTAAGGAATTGGAAGTTTGTTAGAGCAACAATTCTGATGGTTTGTTAATACCCATATGGATTACAAAGGAATGGATATATATTGTTAGTTTATTAATTTGGCTAAATTCCTTTGTGTGATATTTTGGAGTTAGTTAATCCTCAGTTTAGATAAAATATGTTCAGTTTGGATATATATTTTGGAGTTATCATTTTCAGTTAATGTCTATGACTTTTTCTTGGATGCTTATCCTAAGTAGATTATTACATGAATTTTGTTATGTTGATAATATCCAATTTTGTCAAATTATAATTCATGCTTATGCTTTCGATTACTTTATTTGAGTAATAATCTTATAAATATGCATGTACATACCGTTTTTTGGACATTATTCAATTTTTGTAAAATTTAGTCAACATTCAAATTTTGGTACCTTTTGTGACTAGCAATATTTGTTCAATATTCTAAATAGATCCATTGAAACAAGATATCGCCAAAGTGACCTCTCTTGCGTAGATAGTCTATGAGGGATATTGGATTTTGTGTGTGTAATTCATGCGAGTATTAGTCGGCCCAAAGAAAGGTTAATGCTTGGCCGAATTACACATATACTTGTGATGATAAATGTGTGACAATTATAAGGTTTACATGTGAATAATAACCCAATCCAAAGATAGGCTTATTATTTGACATGACTTATTGTCAACGTTTGATCATTACACCAAGAGTACCACTTGCAGTTAATATCATTGTCCAAAGACTTGATATTAATGATGTACTAGGTATCTTGAGATGGGGTTCGCCATTATTTGAATTTGTTTGACTATATTTTACGCTTTCGTTATGAATTTGTTTGACTATCTTTACAGTTAATGTTGTTAAAATATCTGCCAATAAGATTTTAATTTTCATGTTTAATGGGATAAACTTTAAGGGCAAAAAAAAGAAAATAAATACAGTAGCTGCTAAGGGTCCAGCTCAAAAAAAATAACAATATAAAACTAAGGGTTGTTCTTTTGTGATAAGACATGACACATAAGGAAGAAATGTACAAAGTACCACGCATGACGGATAAAGAAAAGTATATTTCTAAATTTGGTCTGTTCTGAGGTTAATTTAGATTTAGTACCTAGAAACAGATGGTGGTTAGATTCTGGTGCTACTACCCACATTAGCATTTATGGACAAGGTTGTTTGAGTTATCGAAAGCCAATTGATGGTGAAAGACACATCTATATGGGTGACGACAAATCGGTAGAAGTGAAAGCAATAGGATATTTTAGGTTATTTTTAGGACCCGATTATTATTTGGATTTGATATTAACAGCATTTATTGTACCCTCTTTTAGACGAAATTCAGTTTCAGTTTCCTTAATGGACAAATCTGGTTATCATTGTTCATTTGGAAATAATAAGTTTAGTCTATCTTTAAATCCAAAATATTATTGGTAAGGGTTCCTTTAAGATTTATGTTCACCTATATTCAGTTGAAACTATTGCAGCTTCAATGAAACCTTGCAAGTGGAGTCATGTGGTACTAAACGCAAAATTAACAATAAATACTTTTAGCCTCATTATGATATAAGCGATTAGGTCACATCTCTAGAAATAGAGTTGAACGACTTATGTCTGATGAGATTTGGATTTCATTGACTTTATAGACTTTAATGTCTATATTAATATGTAAAGGAAATACAGACCAAAATTCAATTGTAAGCAGCTACTTTATTGACTATGCTGACAAATCGAGGGGTTAATAATTATACGGTCCCACACAAAGAATTTGTTTTTAGACGAGAAGTGTAATAGTTTTTGAGGATGTCGAGTTTGGGGGAGAAATAAAATTTAGGATATTATCTTTGAGGAGGAATCGATTGTGATTCCTACTATCACTTTTGACGATGTGCAGGATTCTGTACCTGTCATTGATCAAGAAGTGAATTCGGAGCCTCAACAAGACAATGTCGAATTACCTCTACAAGTCGTTGTTGAGATACCGTAACAAAACAATGTAGCGGCACCCCCATTCAAGATAACGTAATTATTTCTGTGGAACAAACTCAACAACCTCAAGAACCGGTAATGTTAAGATGGTCCACAAGAGAAAGGAGAAATAAAATTTTGGATAATATTGTCATATTTCTCTAGGAACGTGAGGAAGACTATGGATACTGGAAGATGATCTAATCAACTTCTGTCAGGCCATGAAAAGTTCCAGTTCTCAAAGTGGATTGATACAATAAATAAGGAGTATAAGTCTATGCAAGACAATAAAGTTTAAGAACTTACCCCATTACCAAAAGGTATGAAGTCCATTGGTTGCAAATGGACATTTAGAACCAAGAAGGAATCGAAGGGTCATGTGGAGAGGTATAAAGTACGTCTTGTAGCTAGTGACTTTACTCAAATTTTTGGAATTGATTTTAAAGAGTTTTTTTCTCTTCGGTATCTTTGAAAAACTCCTTTAAAACAATCATAGCACATATTACACATTTTGATCTTGAATTACATTAAATGGATGTCAAAACGATATTTCTCAACGGTAACATTGATGAAACAGTTTATATGGTGCAACCAGAAAACTTTGTGGCGAAAGACCCAAAGAATATTGTTTGCAAATTGACAAAATCTATTTATGAACTCAAGCAAGCTTCTCGTCAAAGGTACTTCAAGTGATTATCTCGTTTGGTTTTGAGATGAACACTGTTGAAGATTGTGTGTATCACAAGTTCAGTGGGAGTAGGAATAATTTTTTGGTTTTGTATATTGATTAAAGTATTCAATGCAAACCAGGTGATACCTCTCGTTAAAGGAGACAAATTCGGTCTCAATCAAGTGCCCTAAGGTTAGCCTTAAAATTAAGAAAATACAATAGATTTTTCCTTCATGATCAGTTGTAGGGAGTCTAATGTATGCACAAGTATGTATGCGTCAGGATATTGCGTACATAATTTGGATGCTAGGCAGATATTTAAGCATATATGGATGGATCATTGGATAGCAGCCAAACTACTTAAGTAATTAATAGAGAACAAATAATTATATGTTCTTTGTAGGAGATCGCATAATTTTGGAGATCATAAGGTATTCTGACTCTGATTTTGTTGGATGCCAACACAGCAGGAGATCCATATCAGGTTATATTTGCATGTTGAATGGTGGAGATATTTAGATGAGTGTCAAATAGACACTCATAATTTCTTCCACCATGACATTAAAGTTTATAGAATGCTGTAAGACATCTATTCATGGAATATGGTTGCAAAATTTTGTCACAAGGCTGCGCCTATAGTACGGTGTTGAAAGACCACTTAAATTATGGTGTGACAATAAATCAGCAGTAATGTATTCCAATAACAACAGAAACTTGTATAAGTCAAGGATATTGACATAAAGTTTTTAGTTATGAAGGAAAGAATTCAGAATGGTTAAAGTGTCCATATAGCACATTATACAAACTCTATTTTAGCGGATCCGCTCACAAAAGTATTATCACCCAGGGTCTTTCATGAGCATACCGCTCATATGGGTGTTATCTCAATTAAGTATATGGCAATATAGTGGAAATTTGTATTTTATGTATTTGGGTGCTATTTGGTTTTGGACATATTTATGTATTAAAGTATTTTGGATATTTATCTGATCAGATATATGGAAATCAGTTCATTCTGTTTTCATTATGTTAAAGTATTTGATCTCACTAAAGTTAAGGAGGACCAGTTGAAAATAGACATGTATTGATCACATTGCGTGTAATTTCCATGTTACGCATCCATGATTGATCTATGTCATTTAGCTATATTGGTATATGTGACCATTGATGGTTTAGTTACGCTGTATGTGACGAATGCCGCTTTGATCCAATGTTGATATGGTTAATGGACGAGATTGTTCGAATATACCCTAAGGATTAAGATAGCAATTTATGAGATTAAGATACCAATTTATGAGCTCATTAAGGTTAACACAATTGTAAGGTTACATATGTGGCCCAGTAGAAGATTGTTGGAATTATTCAATAATATGGGCCACACATATAAAATTAATTGTGTTGGGCTATCTAAATAATTAAGCCAAATTAAAGTGGTCTATTTAGAAAATTGGCTTAAGGATATAATTCTCATAGAATTAATGTGTAGATACCGGAGATAAATCTAATTTGATGATGGGCCAAATTAGAAATATTAAAACATATAAATATATGTATTCATTAGGGTTATGGTCCCCAACATATACGGCCACAAAAGAGAGGTTTTCTCTTTTTCTCTTCTGCATCCCCATCAACAGAAAGAGAGGGACAAAGGATTCAGATTCTTCTTTGTCATTAAGGGTCGTAGCAAGTTGGAAGATCGAACCCCATAAAAGGACGACCGCTTTAAGTTCCATCAAGCCTAGCAATGGATTCAGGTACGCTTTCGCTATTTCGTTTTGTTCTTCATATCATGAATCAACAGGTACAATAAATTCTAACACTGTATTTTTCTATTCTAACTGTTTGAGACCCTTAATTTTTCTATTTATTGAATATTTATTTTGGCAACGACATTTTATTTTATAGATCTTAAATGCTAGGTTTATTAGCTCTTTAATCCCAATTTGTAGTCTATTAATAATGTGAATTTTTGTGTTTTATACCTGTTTAGTTGTAAGAGTCAATTTTTGGAAGCCTCAACTAAAACTGGATTATGATATTAGAATATAGAACGTAAGATTGAAATTAGCAGCTTGTATATATATATATATATATATATATATATATATATATATATATATATATATTATAATGATCTTTTATAGTCTCTTCTTTGTTCAAACTATAAGACATGATCATATGTTAACATGTCGCATATGCCTACTCACCTTACCAGTGTGCTTTAAAAATCCACTAGGAATCTTCACTAAACACAATAGGTTGTAGAGTAGCATGCTTTCAATAATAATAAAAGAAAATGTTACAATGTAACATATATTAGGCATGTTACTTTTATTGTGGGTGACTAGTGATTATTGACTACATAAACAATTTTTCGACTAATACAATTCTCAGCTAGTACAAAAAACTTTAGCCTTCAATTATTTTAATTTTTAAATTCTATTAGTGTATTGCAATTCGTAATGATTCAAGTAGTTGCATAGTGCATATAGACTTTGTTAGAAATTAAAATATTACTTTTTTAGTAATCATTTGATATTTGATAGCTTTATATACTCCTTTCAGTGACATCTCATGATGATATATTATTTGTATATTTGTTAGCTATCACAAGTTAAAATTGGAGTTGAATCCGTTTTTGGGTTAACCTCTTCACTTAGTTTCTCAAGCTACCCTATTATTGTTTTCTTTCTTTTGTTTTCTTGGATGCAAACCATTGGTACAACCAGAGCTAAATATTTACAACGATAACAACCTTAACCTCTTCTTTAAGATCCATGTAATACTCATAAATCAGACTATATAAAATTACATTACTTGTTACATTTCACCATTCCATTAGGTACTTAGAAATTATTATACTGAATATGGGATATCATGATGCATTTTCCTTATACAAATAAAATGATTCTTTCATATTTATTAGAAACTTATGTTAACCTTATTTGTTGTTACATGATGTTGTAGTTTACAAACTCTTACAAATTGTGACTTATTCTAAAGTGAATGAAACCTCACAATATCTGTAAAAACAATTGTGTACATATATGTTCTTCATATAACATAGGCGACTATTTGTTGTGTACCTATTCATAGACAAACTGTATTGTGGTGCTAGAATGAAGAAGTTTGTGCATTGTTTTAGTTACATTTTTTGTTAATATGCAAGCTAACATATATTTTCCTGAAGGCAGAACCATTAGATATATTTTAATTTCTTTTAGAAAAGGGAGCGATAGGTTAGTGGTGATGCTAATACAATTTTTTTACTCTATTATTCTAATCATGATCTTTGTAACGTTATCACAAAGTCCAGAAACGTTAAAGATTAGGAAAGGCTCAAACATGGTAAGGGTGAACGTAAGTAGTACAAAATTCTTCGCTCTGTTATTATAAACTTAATGTTTGTAATCCTTATTTTCCAAATTCTTGGATAAAAAATGGATGTCGGTGCGACTATAAAACTATCTCTAAATAATATACAAAATGACATTTCTTCCGAGCGCTAACTAAGCCGAAATCAAGAAGTACAAAACTTCGATCATCAAGAAAGGTATTTTTCATATTTACCTACATATTCTATTCATTTTGATCCCAAGTTTAGTTGGACAAATATATTGTTGAGTGTGTGAGCCCAACTTTCTTGGTTTATGTATATAGATTATGGTCATGTTGAATGATATTTTTTGATTGGTTTGCATGTTTGAACCTTAAATGACTATTTTGTCACAATATTAGAACTTCTAATTAGAAAAAAATTTATAATATTGTTCTGTCACAATATTTAGATTATGTTAGGCAAACATTGCTTTATATATATATATAATCTGTGACTTTATAATTCTTTTTGATTTGTTCAAATAATTTAGTTAAAAGAAAATAGTTTAGTGATATTGCAAATCCCTATAAATCTAAAGTTTTAAAAGTTGAGATTATTTTGGGTACAAGCCGAAAGGGTCCTTCTGTCAACCGAACATAAATAGTCCTAAGCGACACGATACTTAATCGTCCCCTTATGGACCTCCGCTAGCTGGGAACCGGCCTCTACAGCTAACCCAAATTAATCAACACTTGATAAACTAAAGATTTTTTAAGGTTGATTAGCAAAATCACTTATTCTAGTACTTTAGACAGTCAATTTTTGCAAACATGGCTAGTAAAGTTAAATCTTTGAGCCAAGGTTGAAAGTTACCATGTCTTACTTTAAGAGGTGATAGAGTCAAATAAATTTTTGCTCGCTATCCTAGCGGTTATATTAGCAAGTAGTGGAATCAGACATTTTGATTCTGATGACATAGAGTATGATTTAGCCCAAACATCTAGCTTAGCCAAACCAAAAATTCTTAAAGAAATGGACTACAATTGGTTTCATAAAATTTTAAATATTTTTTTGAGTCATTATATGACATCTTCTTCAGATATAAAAATACTAAAGATCACTAAGATCCAGTGTAATATTTTACATGTGAAATAACTTAGATATTCATATGTTGATAGGTCCATATAACAAACTATCATAGCTAGGAGTACCAAAGAATTTAAATTGGTATATTTTAAACATAGCTTGTGCGAAGCTGTATGGCTCAGATATCTTACTATGTATATATCAAATAGATTCAGGCCCAAATTCCACTCTTGCTATGACTTCATGAAGTATTAAAACTGAATAGATCAAGCATCTTACTATGCATATACATGATCTACATATTTCTGTATTTGTCATTTTTATAAACTATGCTAAAGAACTGCTAAAGCATGATCTTGTGAATTCTAAGATAAACAGGTACCTATAATTGTACTTCAAGACACTAAAAGAGCCTAAAAGGCAAAAATGTGGTTCTTAACTATAAAAGTCATAAAAGAACTTTACATATCTCTTGACGAAGAGTCTGTTTACTCTTAACGAAGAGTTTATCTTGGAAATTAATCCTAATATCATCGAGGGGGATGGGGTTAAGCCAATAAGTAAGTCACCAGGAGTGGTAACCCAAACGAGTCTGATTGGAAATCCCAAGAAGTCAGTTCAATAGGTAGAAACAACCTGGACTTAGGTGACTATTATGGAGTACTGACCTTTGAGATTAAATTCTCTTGAACTATTGCCTAAGAGGCTGTACAATGTTGTACATGGATACTATATCCCTATGGTGACAATGTTCCGGTGTGATTTGGTTAGGATGAGTTTTAAAACTCTTAATAGCTCCAAGCATGATTATGCATGGTTGACTCCAATCACCAACTCTTGGAGGACTTACCTATGTGAGAGGTCGTGACTTTGGCAGGGCGATCCCAGACAACTAAGGAAAAAGTGCGCATAGCCAATCAAAAGCTCCACCCCGACTGACCTAAGAACCTCTAGCATACTATGTGTGTTATTTTCTAAATATAATTCAAGAAGTCTGATTCAAGGCGTAGTTCATCAAGTACTTCTTTAGATAAAGACAATAGTCACTAAGTGAGATTCACAGCTTTAGTCCATCTCACCTATTGTATAGTATTCATTTCCCCAGAAATTCTTTATCTCTACTCTTTTGAACATTATTAACTCTATTTTCGAAACTTGGTTTTTTGGGGAGAATTGTTGTATGAATTTGTAAAAAACCAACTTTCATTGTCATTTATTGTATTAATGGCTTATGTTAATTCCTATTAACTATTACCTATTATTATCCATTTGATTAGTTGTTTAATCCTAATAAATTATATTAATTCTATAGGTTAAGGGTTGTCTACATAATGCATACTTTGTTTTGTTGAAGGGACATCTTTTGAGAGTAGCAACCATATGATTCTCCTCCTTCTCTTCCTCCACAAATCACCACCATATGATTTATACTTTTCTATTTCAATATCTCCTACTCTGGGCAAGAGCTAAGTTCGGGTCGTTCTTCCGAAACTATGTGCGGTGACGGAAAGCCGATAGCAATGGAGTTTCACCTCTGGGAGGATTCGAGAGGATGTCCGCACATAGACCTCGAATAATCTCTTAGGGCAGTGCTTCGTGCATGACTTCCCCGTAGATCGGTATTTCTAACCTTTTTTATTATTTTGTTATTCCATTTTCCAGGATGATAAAGAAATAATATCCAACATGATCGAGTGGTGCTACAATAAACTATAAGCTCGGCCTGCTCGGCTCATCCCACCAATGAGGCCAACTTCCTCGTGGCCTAAAGATTAGCTAGACCTCCCATGGAAGAAGTTCAACACCACCCCTCTGCTTCCACCTATAAGTACTCCCAGTTGGAGGTGGCAAGTAAGCTTTAAGACACTCTACACTTTATTACTTTTTTAGCTTGTATACTGAGTAATTTAGCCATCGGACGGGCACGTCGCTTGAGTATCCCATCGTTCATAGTTTTCTTTTTATTTGTAGGAATGAAGGTGCTCACACTTAATCTTCGTCTTCACCTTGTCCTAAACATACCGAAGGAAACTTAAGGGTTTGTTTGGATAAGAGTTAGACTAAATTACAACTTAATATCCTCAACTATCCAAAATGTTCAACTTGATACCATAAACTTTGATAGATGCTAACTTAATACCCTCAACCATATAATAATTTTTATTTTGATATCTAAAATTTTAAAAATGACAAAACTATATCTCCCTTTCTAACCAACAACATCCCCTCCCCCCTTCTCCGGTAGCACCCCCCCTTCGGCCGTCCTACCCCTCCCACCCGTCCCCGCGTCCCCTGACGAACCCCACGCCCCCGCTCGCGATCGAGCCATTCCGTGCGGCTGCCCCCGACCCTGCCGCCCCATGCAGCTCCGAGCCAGCCTACGTCGTGCCTACCTCCGACAGTGTTCATCGCTAATCGGCGCGACCTTTGGCTTCTGCGGCTGCCCCCTCCTACGACCCGTTACTACGCACGGCTCCGGGATGGCCCACAACCCGGGGTGGGAGTGTCAGGCCCCGCTCCCGTAGGAGCGATCGTCCTCGCTATGGCGTGATGCCGCACGAGCCTAGATTGCGCTCGTGCAAGGCGGGTTCCATAACGGCCGATTACAGCGGCTGCGACAGGGTCGTCGCACAGAAGTCCCGTGCAGAGACATTGATTTATAGCAGCAGAATTAAAGAAGAACACATGAACACAAGTCATTCAAAAGAATCTCTTTTATTGATATTGAATACAAGATTACATCTGTGGGCGCAAGGCTAAATTACAATGTCTCTCGTGCTCACTTTTCTCTCATTTACAAGTCACTCTGCTCTCTCTCATCTCTCGATACAATACTTGAATCCAGCGGAAGCTTCGGAAGGCGATGTCCATACATTATGTCCTGTATAAGTCTTCAATCACCGCGGCCGCAAGCTTCGAATCGCCAAGGAACTCCGTGCCTCGACGCATCCAAGAGAGCTCCGCGCCACGAGCTTCTACCTGTGCCTGCACTTGAAACACTGTGTGGGTGTCAGTACCACTGTACTGGTGGAGTGAGCTCCTCGCCCACCCATACAAAACCTACACGTTTCTTTTACTTTGTGCAACATAAACCCTTTTATGATTGTCTTTCTATTCTTGCCTTAGGATCAGTTTTAGGACCGACACTTAGCGCAACTTGTGTATCGGGACCATCCCGTGCTGGCCTGGCATTCGTTAACTCATACTTTGTCTCTAGACCACTCCTCGTGCCAACAACGTTAACCTATCAGGTCGTGTTTGCCTTACGGCCATAATCGGAGACGCAACTACACGAAAGACTCAATTTCCTTGCCTCTAGACCTTTCTCGTACTTGTATTGTCGACGCACCGACTTATACTTGTCTTTTGTGCCAAACTCTGGGACGTAACGACTCGGTCGTGCCATAACTCGATTCGTGCTTCAATATCTCCGAGGCAGTGCCTCCTTGCTTAGTCTCGGCTACACTTGTGTCGTGACAACGCGGCCGTGCCCCTTATTTCGAGGCCGAGCCCAACAACTCAACGTAACTTCACACAACTAGCCCTACGGCCCTCCTCGACTTAGCTCGCGACAGCTCAAGCCTAACTCATGCAACTCTATGCCAACAACTTAACACTCGACGCCACATCTCGTGCCGAAGCACGTCGCCTTCGCTGTAGCCAAATCTTAGGCTCCGACATTGTGTCTTTTTAACTCATACATATTCAACTCAATCCAAAGGCACACACACGGATTGCCGCCCGTGCCGACACAAAACTTACCATGTTAGTTGAAAACAATTTATATCAAGTGTTTGTTATGGGATTGGCCTAACCAGCCGCCTTGGACGTAGCCTGGTAATACGGGACCCTTGCAACGCAGGTAGCGAGCCCCGATGCAAGTCCCTGTCTTACCGATCGCCTAACCAGCGTTGCCTATTACCCAGCTCGGCTACAACCAGTTTCTTCCTAGGTCGAGACGGTCCCGTGGCCCCGGGTTGCCGCTCGAAGAAACCACCCCATGTCGACAAGTTGTCCAAGTTCATATAGGTTAACATGGTGTATTTTAGGATACCGTTGTGGCTTGTTATGTGATCAATTCATTTACTTGGTTGTTTTACTCTTTCCACTTTTTGTACTTCCTTTACAGAGCCCCTAACCAGGGTTGCCTCGGTGACTACCCATCGCTTAGACTTAACATTCTTTGAACTCAGGGAACGGCTACTGCATAGCCTTCCAACTTAACTTGAACATATCGTATTTCCATAAGTACCGATCGACCGTGGCTAAATCTCATACTGAACCAACCGTGGCTCGTGCCTTAAACCGACTCGTGTTCTACGCAACGCTATCGCCCAAGTCATACTTCCTATGACGGGCCTTGGGGTCGTGGGACTATTTATCTTGACAACCGCAGAATGAGCGGGACAGCACGTAGAATAACTTAGGTCAACCGGCATAACTTCGCCTAACTCACTCAAGCCTACAACATAACCCAAGGGACGAGCAAAGGCTATGCCAAGCCTTGCAGGACAGGACCGTGCATGCTTTAACAAGCATTTGTGCGGGCGACGCCTATGACTTAGGCTAATTTCATAGTTTTGTGTCGAAGACCAACTTTCCTTCTCCCAAGCCACAGGACGAAGGATCGAGTGTCATTTTCAAAGCACGTCGTGCACCAACTCTAAGCCGACAGTGGGACGTTTTCCATGTTCTAACTCGATTCAAACCGTCGGGATTATTCCCCTAGCTATGTGGATGCGTAGCTTTTATTATCAAGCCTAACTTGTGCAAGTTAAAAACACGATTTATTATGTGAAGGTAAAGATGAGGAGAGTTCACCGAAACTACCCCACCTGAGCGATGTCTCCGAGCAAGCCGTTGCAAGGCTAAGGCCGAACGCCGTCGGCGTTTCGATTCCTCCGATTGACTTTGCGGGACGGGGCACTACATCATATACCACTCAGAACAAGTCTCGTCCTCGAGACTTTTCTGAAGGCAAGCTATCCTACCATTTCTATGGCCAAGACTTAATCGTACACATTTTGCCTACGCGTTCCTTCGATTCTGAGCCACGCTCGCACTATTATCAATCTTTCCTTTAACACGATTTCAAGATCTCGACACACTCCCATCTTTCAAGCCTTGCTTGAACTCATCGTATCACTTGGCTGGATCGTGCACGCATTCCAAGCGTCCCCAAAATACATGCATTCAGCCAAGCCGCATGATAGAAAATTTGTCATTCTCACTCGAGTCACATCGTGCACATACCCAGGCGTCCCTGAAATATATACATGTCAGCCGAGCCTCGTGAGCTGGGTTTCCTACATTCGTGATTCACGCTATCCATCCAAGCCAATCCTCAAGATCAATCCTTCGATTGATAACTCATGAAACAGGGCGTCTCGCCTAACCGCTAGGCCATTTCTTTTCGAGGCTAAGTCAATGTCAGTATTGGAATCATAGTTCCCCAACAATAATGCCAACACTGACCCCAATCCTAGGGTCAAACCAGAGTCGATCATACGGGGTCTTCTACCCAAGCTCGCGTCACTCAAATTTCTAAACATCGAGCACGATCACCTAATTCGTATTACGGCACGCGTTGCGTATATTCGAATCCCTTCAATTCACCAATTCAAACCAATTCATGTATTCGATCACGAGGTCGTCTCGCTCGACAATACGTTGCGCCCCAATCTCACGTGAGTCTGATAATCCGCGGTGGTTCATGAATCACCATGCAACGCTTCCACAGAATAATCATTCTCATCGGGGCGTAACTCTTGTTTGAGTTTAGACTCATTTATTCTCGATACGCGGATTGGACCTACTCAATCCTCAAGTTCAATCGACAAGCACACCAATTCAATCTCGAGTCTATCTTCGCGTCAAACCACAAGTCGAAGCACAAATTGTCGCACCGTGCAAGTTCGACCACTCCCGCTGTATGAATCACCATATCAGCGCTTACGCAGAGTGATCGCCCTAATCGGCGTAACGCATGTACGAGGCTGGAGTAGCGCTCGCATAAGACAAGAACGTCAACGTTGTGGTTATCGACAAAGCAAATCCAAACATTCCAGTTTTTCATCCAAGCCAAGTTCGATCGTCATTCATTCAACTTAGAAAATTCTCGAGCCAAGTCTATCTTTTCTTCGACACATTTTTAACATTTCAAGTATAGCGTCCAACGGAACAATGACATTTGCACGACCGTCATTCGGCCGATTACAGCGGCTGCGACAGGGTCGTCGCACAGAAGTCCCGTACAGAGACATTGATTTATAGCAGCGGAATTAAAGAAGAACACATGAACACAAGTCATTCAAAAGAATCTCTTTTATTGATATTGAATACAAGATTACATCTGTGGGCGCAAGGCCAAATTACAATGTCTCTCGTGCTCATTTTTCTCTCATTTACAAGTCACTCTGCTCTCTCTCATCTCTCGATACAATACTTGAATCCAGCGGAAGCTTCGAAAGGCGATATCCATACATTATGTCCTGTATAAGTCTTCAATCACCGCGGCCGCAAGCTTCGAATCGCCAAGGAACTCCGTGCCTCGACGCATCCAAGCGAGCTCCGCGCCACGAGCTTCTACCTGTGCCTGTACATGAAACACTGTGTGGGTGTCAGTACCACTGTACTGGTGGAGTGAGCTCCTCGCCCACCCATACAAAACCTACACGTTTCTTTTACTTTGTGCAACATAAACCCTTTTATGATTGTCTTTCTATTCTTGCCTTAGGATCAGTTTTAGGACCGATGCCTTAGCGCAACTTGTGTATCGAGACCATCTCGTGCTTGCCTGGCATTCGTTAACTCATACTTTGTCTCTAGACCACTCCTCGTGCCAACAACGTTAACCTATCAGGTCGTGTTTGCCTTACGGCCATAATCGGAGACGCAACTACACGAAAGACTCAATTTCCTTGCCTCTAGACCTTTCTCGTACTTGCATTGTCGACGCACCGACTTATACTTGTCTTTTGTGCCAAACTCTGGGACGTAACGACTCGGTCGTGCCATAACTCGATTCGTGCTTCAATATCTCCGAGGCAGTGCCTCCTTGCTTAGTCTCGGCTACACTTGTGTCGTGACAACGCGACCGTGCCTCTTATTTCGAGGCCGAGCCCAACAACTCAACGTAACTTCACACAACTAGCCCTACGGCCCTCCTCGACTTAACTCGCGACAGCTCAAGCCTAACTCATGCAACTCTATGCCAACAACTTAACACTCGACGCCACATCTCGTGCCGAAGCACGTCGCCTTCGCTGTAGCCAAATCTTAGGCTCCGACATTGTGTCTTTTTAACTCATACATATTCAACTCAATCCAAAGGCACACACACGGATTGCCGCCCGTGCCGACACAAAACTTACCATGTTAGTTGAAAACAATTTATATCAAGTGTTTGTTATGGGATTGGCCTAACCAGCCGCCTTGGACGTAGCCTGGTAATACGGGACCCTTGCAATGCAGGTAGCGAGTCCCGATGCAAGTCCCCGTCTTACCGATCGCCTAACCAGCGTTGCCTATTACCCAGCTCGGCTACAACCAGTTTCTTCCTAGGCCGAGACGGTCCCGTGGCCCCGGGTTGCCGCTCGAAGAAACCACCCCTTGTCGACAAGTTGTCCAAGTTCATATAGGTTAACATGGTGTATTTTAGGATACCGTTGTGGCTTGTTATGTGATCAATTCATTTACTTGGTTGTTTTACTCTTTCCACTTTTTGTACTTCCTTTGCAGAGCCCCTAACCAGGGTTGCCTCGGCGACTACCCATCGCTTAGACTTAACATTCTTTGAACTCAGGGAACGGCTACTGCATAGCCTTCCAACTTAACTTGAACATATCATGTTTCCATAAGTACCGACCGACCGTGGCTAACTCTCATACTGAACCAACCGTGGCTCGTGCCTTAAACCGACTCGTGTTCTACGCAACGCTATCGCCCAAGTCATACTTCCTATGACGGGCCTTGGGGTCGTGGGACTATTTATCTTGACAACCGCAGAATGAGCGGGACATCACGTAGAATAACTTAGGTCAACCGGCATAACTTCGCCTAACTCACTCAAGCCTACAACATAACCCAAGGGACGAGCAAAGGCTATGCCAAGCCTTGCGGGACAGGACCGTGCATGCTTTAACAAGCATTTGTGCGGGCGACGCCTATGACTTAGGCTAATTTCATAGTTTTGTGTCGAAGACCAACTTTCCTTCTCCCAAGCCACAGGACGAAGGACCGAGTGTCATTTTCAAAGCACGTCGTGCACCAACTCTAAGCCGACAGTGGGACGTTTTCCATGTTCTAACTCGATTCAAACCGTCGGGATTATTCCCCTAGCTATGTGGATGCGTAGCTTTTATTATCAAGCCTAACTTGTGCAAGTTGAAAACACGATTTATTATGTGAAGGTAAAGATGAGGAGAGTTCACCGAAACTACCCCACCTGAGCGATGTCTCCGAGCAAGCCGTTGCAAGGCTAAGGCCGAACGCCGTCGGCATTTCGATTCCGCCGATTGACTTTGCGGGACGGGGCACTACATCATACACCACTCAGAACAAGTCTCGTCCTCGAGACTTTCCTGAAGGCAAGCTATCCTACCATTTCTATGGCCAAGACTTAATCGTACACATTTCGCCTACGCGTTCCTTCGATTCTGAGCCACGCTCGCACTATTATCAATCTTTCCTTTAACACGATTTCAAGATCTCGACACACTCCCATCTTTCAAGCCTTGTTTGAACTCGTCGTATCACTTGGCTGGATCGTGCACGCATTCCAAGCGTCCCCAAAATACATGCATTCAGCCAAGCCGTATGATAGAAAATTTGTCATTCTCACTCGAGTCGCATCGTGCACATACCCAGGCGTCCCTGAAATATATGCATGTCAGCCGAGCCTCGTGAGCTGGGTTTCCTACATTCGTGATTCATGCTATCCATCCAAGCCAATCCTCAAGATCAATCCTTCGATTGATAACTCATGAAACAGGGCGTCTCGCCTAACCGCTAGGCCATTTCTTTTCGAGGCTAAGTCAATGTCAGGATTGGAATCATAGTTCCCCAACAATAATGCCAACACTGACCCCAATCCTAGGGTCAAACCAGAGTCGATCATACGGGGTCTTCTACCCAAGCTCGTGTCACTCAAATTTCTAAACATCGAGTACGATCACCTAATTCGTATTACGGCACGCGTTGCGTATATTCGAATCCCTTCAATTCACCAATTCTAACCAATTCATGTATTCGATCACGAGGTCGTCTCGCTCGATAATACGTTGCGCCCCAATCTCACGCGAGTCTGATAATCCGCGATGGTTCATGAATCACCATGCAACGCTCCCGCAGAATAATCATTCTCATCGGGGAGTAACTCTTGTTTGAGTTTAGACTCATTTATTCTCGATACGCGGATTGGACCTACTCAATCCTCAAGTTCAATCGACAAGCACACCAATTCAATCTCGAGTCTATCTTCGCGTCAAACCACAAGTCGAAGCACAAATTGTCGCACCGTACAAGTTCGACCACTCCCGCTGTATGAATCACCATATCAGCGCTTACGCAGAGTGATCGCCCTAATCGGCGTAACGCATGTACGAGGCTGGAGTAGCGCTCACATAAGACAAGAACGTCAACGTTGTGGTTATCGACAAAGCAAATCCAAACATTCCAGTTTTTCATCCAAGCCAAGTTCGATCGTCATTCATTCAACTTAGAAAATCCTCGAGCCAAGTCTATCTTTTCTTCGACACATTTTTAACATTTCAAGTATAGCGTCCAACGAAACAATGACATATGCACGACCGTCATTCGCCGAGTCAGAGTGCCCCCGAGTTATCGTATATCGATCTTTGATACGCCTCAATACCATCGACGATATGCGTAACCTGACGATCTTCCTTTGCAACCAATTTCGAGTCGTGCGACTGATGCCATTGTCCGAGTTGGAAAATCCTCAATTTTCTCGATACTCAAGATCAAGTTCAGTCGCTTTTCCTCAAGCTCGTTTCAAGATCGTTATTCAAAACTCAAGTTACAATTCAGTTGCATCAATCCGATATCGCACGCACGATCCTCTAAGTTTCCTCGATCAAGACCAATCATTTTTATTCATCGTTCCAAATCGTTTTCTAACTCGCGTTGCTCATTCACAAGTTGTCCGAACGAGATACGTTCGGGACCTTCGAAGTCACGATCAACTAAGCGTGACGCATTCTAAGGCTTTGCGCGATCGCATCGCCTCGCCGATATACTCGTAATCCTCAATCTTGCTTGAACGATTTCCAAGAAAACCCATACACCACTCGGATTCGAGCCACTCGACTAGTCGTCGACACTCATTCTTATTCTTCTCCGAACCTATCACATACACCACTCGGATTCGAGCCATACGATCTAATCCTCAATCACGTTCGCATCGTACGCTAAGACATCCTTCAGATTCGTTCGACGAATCACTAGCGTAGTCGCTCGCGTCGTATCGACGCACTAAGTCGTTCGTCCTATTTCCTCAAAATCCAAATCAATCTTTCGTGTATGCCTAAGCGTTAGTCCGATAGCATTTCTATCGATAGACACTCTAAGTATATCTTCTTTCTCGACCAAGCGATACTTGATATCGCTCGCGACTCATTTGCACCAAGGGTCGAGGTGCGCGATGCGCAACATAACTTAGCCAAAAGGCCGTGTGCATAGCCATCCCGTACGGACTATATTCGAGTTTGCACGCTCAATTGCTAGGATCGATATTGGACTAATTAGGCATGCACACAACTTGCTAAGGTCGACGTAGGACTATTCGGTTACACGTACGACTTTGCTAACATTAGCACATATTTTCTATCGAGTCAAGTTTTAAAACGTTCGGCACAAAGGCCTCCAATGAGTCCGGCAACGGCCTATCGATGCGTTCGAGTGAACGCATGTACGAGCTTTCGAAAATATTTAGACTTATTGTATGGACATGCCGAGGGACATTTGAGAGAGAGCGCACCAACAATAACAACTTGCGAAAGCAACAGAGTTTTGCGGAAACATCGAAGTTAAAGAATTCAATCGACGGTCCAAGGACGTAAAGCCGTGCTCTGATACCACTATGTCAGGCCCCGCTCCCGTAGGAGCGATCGTCCTCGCTAAGGCGTGATGCCGCACGAGCCTAGATTGCGCTCGTGCAAGGCGGGTTCCATAATGGCCGATTACAGCGGCTGCGACAGGGTCGTCGCACAGAAGTCCCGTGCAGAGACATTGATTTATAGCAGCGGAATTAAAGAAGAACACATGAACACAAGTCATTCAAAAGAATCTCTTTTATTGATATTGAATACAAGATTACATCTGTGGGCGCAAGGCCAAATTACAATGTCTCTCATGCTCACTTTTCTCTCATTTATAAGTCACTCTGCTCTCTCTCATCTCTCGATACAATACTTGAATCCAGCGGAAGCTTCAGAAGGCGATGTCCATACATTATGTCCTGTATAAGTCTTCAATCACCGCGGCCGCAAGCTTCGAATCGCCAAGGAACTCCGTGCCTCGACGCATCCAAGCGAGCTCCACGCCACGAGCTTCTACCTGTGCCTGCACATGAAACACTGTGTGGGTGTCAGTACCACTGTACTGGTGGAGTGAGCTCCTCGCCCACCCATACAAAACCTACACGTTTCTTTTACTTTGTGCAACATAAACCCTTTTATGATTGTCTTTCTATTCTTCCCTTAGGATCAGTTTTAGGACCGACGCCTTAGCGCAACTTGTGTATCGGGACCATCCCGTGCTTGCCTGGCATTCGTTAACTCATACTTTGTCTCTAGACCACTCCTCGTACCAACAACGTTAACCTATCAGGTCGTGTTTGCCTTACGGCCATAATCGGAGACGCAACTACACGAAAGACTCAATTTCCTTGCCTCTAGACCTTTCTCGTACTTGCATTGTCGACGCACCGACTTATACTTGTCTTTTGTGCCAAACTCTGGGACGTAATGACTCGGTCGTGCCATAACTCGATTCGTGCTTCAATATCTCCGAGGCAGTGCCTCCTTGCTTAGTCTCGGCTACACTTGTGTCGTGACAACGCGGCCGTGCCTCTTATTTCGAGGCCGAGCCCAACAACTCAACGTAACTTCACATAACTAGCCCTACGGCCCTCCTCGACTTAACTCGCGACAGCTCAAGCCTAACTCATGCAACTCTATGCCAACAACTTAACACTCGACGCCACATCTCGTGCCGAAGCACGTCGCCTTCGCTGTAGCCAAATCTTAGGCTCCGACATTGTGTCTTTTTAACTCATACATATTCAACTCAATCCAAAGGCACACACACGGATTGCCGCCCGTGCCGACACAAAACTTACCATGTTAGTTGAAAACAATTTATATCAAGTGTTTGTTATGGGATTGGCCTAACCAGCCGCCTTGGACGTAGCCTGGTAATACGGGACCCTTGCAACGCTGGTAGCGAGCCCCGATGCAAGTCCCCGTCTTACCGATCGCCTAACCAGCGTTGCCTATTACCCAGCTCGGCTACAACCAGTTTCTTCCTAGGCCGAGACGGTCCCGTGGCCCCGGGTTGCTGCTCGAAGAAACCACCCCTTATCGACAAGTTGTCCAAGTTTATATAGGTTAACATGGTGTATTTTAGGATACCGTTGTGGCTTGTTATGTGATCAATTCATTTACTTGGTTGTTTTACTCTTTCTACTTTTTGTACTTCTTTTGCAGAGCCCCTAACCAGGGTTGCCTCGGCGACTACCCATCGCTTAGACTTAACATTCTTTGAACTCAGGGAACGGCTACTGCATAGCCTTCCAACTTAACTTGAACATATCGTGTTTCCATAAGTACCGACCGACCGTGGCTAACTCTCATACTGAACCAACCGTGGCTCGTGCCTTAAACCGACTCGTGTTCTACGCAACGCTATCGCCCAAGTCATACTTCCTATGACGGGCCTTGGGGTCGTGGGACTATTTATCTTGACAACCGCAGAATGAGCGGGACAGCACGTAGAATAACTTAGGTCAACCGGCATAACTTCGCCTAACTCACTCAAGCCTACAACATAACCCAAGGGACGAGCAAAGGCTATGCCAAGCCTTGCGGGACAGGACCGTGCATGCTTTAACAAGCATTTGTGCGGGCGACGCCTATGACTTAGGCTAATTTCATAGTTTTGTGTCGAAGACCAACTTTCCTTCTCCCAAGCCACAGGACGAAGGACCGAGTGTCATTTTCAAAGCACGTCGTGCACCAACTCTAAGCCGACAGTGGGACGTTTTCCATGTTCTAACTCGATTCAAACCGTCGGGATTATTCCCCTAGCTATGTGGATGCGTAGCTTTTATTATCAAGCCTAACTTGTGCAAGTTGAAAACACGATTTATTATGTGAAGGTAAAGATGAGGAGAGTTCACCAAAACTACCCCACCTGAGCGATGTC
Organism: Iris pallida; assembly: GCA_029216955.1. Classification (NCBI taxonomy): domain Eukaryota; kingdom Viridiplantae; phylum Streptophyta; class Magnoliopsida; order Asparagales; family Iridaceae; genus Iris; species Iris pallida. The sequence goes on along the minus strand of JANAVB010026020.1, from coordinate 309,462 downwards.
TCCGAGTAAGCCGTTGCAAGGCTAAGGCCGAACGCCGTCGGCGTTTCGATTCCTCCGATTGACTTTGCGGGACAGGGCACTACAGGGAGGGAGGTCGCAGCCACGAGCTGGGGGGTGGGGGTGGGGGTGGGGGATGGATGGTATAGAAGGGGGTGTATGGAAGGGAGGGGCAATTTTGTCAAATAATTATTTAGGTATCAAGTTAGCACCTATCAAAGTTGAGAGTATTAAGTTGAAAAACTGAAATAGTTGAGGGTATCAAGTTGTAATTTAGCCTAAGAGTTATAACAACTTTTAAGTTATAACATCGAAGCTAGTAGAACTAAGGTTTGGCTGACTGCTCTCAGTTTTATGTTTCCAAAAACTTTTGGGAAAACAAAGTTTATAAAAAGTGTTTTGGGAGAAGAGAAAAAAGCTCACTTCTCAGTAGAGTTTTCTCCTCTCCCAAAAAATAGCAGGAGCTCAATCCATTTTTCACCACGTTGTTATCTCTCTTCTTTTTTCGTTCCCATTCCCATGGGCTTCTTCCCCGATAAAGTTTGTGACAAATGCTCCGATCGAAGCCCGTGTCGTCCGTGGCTTTCACCGAGAGTCGACCTCTTCGCTCCCGATCCCATGCTCCCTGTCCTCTCCAGCCCCCTTCGCTCCCTGCCATTGTCGACGTCGTGAAGGAGAACTCCGTCACATGTTGGAATCTTTGGTGGTCAGGTCCTCAACGACGAGGTAGGTCTGGGCAGGGCTAATGACTTGGTAGTGCCATAGGACTTGATTTCTTTACATCGCATGAGCATGGTGTTGGAGACAGAGACAGAGATCCCCAGATCTTTAGAGCTTCTTCTAGGAATTAGGACCCCCTTCACCGGAGCCGCATCGTCTACTTCGACCGGTCTGTCGTTGTCTTCAACCGCCTAGATCTGTGGTAGACACGAAAAAATGCCAGACGATCTAGTTCTTCCGAGGAATTGGGCGCCCCCGCCATCGGAGTCCTGTCGTCGATTTCGACCGTCCGGTCATCTTCAACCGCCTAGATCTGTGGTAGACACAAAAAAAATGTCAGATCTGTGGTGGACACAAAAAATGTCAGATCGGTAAATGATACGAAAAATTGCTTTAACGTATGGCGGATATGAAATTTTGGGTGTGGAAGTCTTGGGGTCAGACCTAGAGGAAGGAAACGAAAATTATAGACAACACATTGAAAATTATTTTCTAAAATTTATTACAAAATTATTTTCTGAAACTTTTAACCAAACAGAATCTAGAAATTTTGTTTGAGAAAATTATTTTTCAGATGAAAGTAACCAAACGCAAACTCAAAAACTGTATACCCAGAAAACTAACATCTTCTCTGAAAACTGTTTTCAGAACAAATTTTTTAGAAAGTTTATCCAAACAGACCCATAACGTCCCTATTACGTTCTAATTCTGTAAATCCCCTAAAAAAATTATAATTTCATTTTATTTATTTTCCTTAATATAATTTACAGTATATATTTTTATGTACTTGACTTTTTAATTTTTGACTTTTGTTAATATTTTGGTAGCAAGTTTCTTGCTACAATAAATGTATACACATTTCACAATGGTACAAATATATATTCTATTTTAGAATTTTTAAGGATTTATATTTTTATTTTATGGTGTTTTAAATGATTGTTAAAGTACCTTGTATGTAACTAATAGTTATTTTTATTATAAGTGCTAGGTAACTGCTACATTCTAAGTAGCAACTTATTTGTACAGTTATTAAATCAAAAGTTTTTAGAAAATATGGCTTTGAGTTTTAGGATGATTATTACAATTATTATTATTTATTATTATTTACTTAAATTTTGGTACTGAATAGCTTTATATTATTATAACATTTTTATAGTCACATTATGACCATGGAGGTATATTGTGCAGAATATTCAATAAAATGATTTTTTTTTTGAAATTATTAAGCATATTATTAGTATGTATACATAAAGATATATTTGGGTATATATATACATATATATATAGTTATATAATAAGAAGGAGAAAAAAAAGACCCCAGCCCACTGCTCCCCGAAGGAAGCAGCAAGCAAACTCGAGCCAGCTATATAGAGAGTCGACCCCCCAATTTATTAACAACACGTTTATGTATATATAGGAAACGAGCAGAGCAGAGAGGCTCTCAAAAAAACCCCTAATTTCCCTTCACCCCTAACATTGTGTTGCCCCATGTCGCACGCGCACGAGTCGTACCTGTCCCCGTGCGTCGTCGCCGCTGCCAGTGATCGGTCGACGACCGTCGCGACAAGGCCGATGTAACAGTGGAAGCAGGGCAACATCAAGGCTACGGGGAGGTCACTTCGCAGCATCATATCTCCCCCATCGAGCAATCAATACATGAACCAATTTTTGAGGTACGATCCCGACATAACCCCGTCCATCACCTTCAAGTAGATTGATTTGTAGTGCGTTAGTGTGTTGTAGAAATTGAACCAAAAATACCGAGAAACTTTTTCAAATCTGAACAAAAATACGAACAAAACCCTCGACTTGAAAGGCTGATTTCGGCCAACCTATTGACAGTTCCTCAGAACCAATTTATGTCAGTCATAGACCACCTATACATGATCGAAACCCCAGTTGTAGTTCATAAATTCATTAACTTGATGCGAAGAAAATAGTGGATAAAGATCGAAAAAAAACCTATCAAAAACAGTTTTAAAAACTTAAAAACTCGCCGATACGACGTGCGTCCCGCCAATCCAGGCGATGTAGTCGTAAAACGAAAGCATCGAAAGGTGCGTATCGACTTCGTAGACATGTGGACTTTGACGGAATTCAAATTGGTCGCGTGTGCGCGACAAATTTGATGCATATCCGTCAAAATTCATCGTATCGACCTATTTGCAAATTTTCTAATTACTTTGTACACGTCTGTCAAATCAAAATGAAACTTGCGCCGACCGTATCATTTTTTTGGTCATGTATGCCAAGTTTGGTCCGATTCTGAGAAGGTTGATCGGAACGCCTATTTGGCGGGCCCGTGACCCGCTCCAACGGGCAAATTTGTCTACGGCCCACCGGAATCCAACTTTGGACATACGGTCGGGTTCGTCTCCACAAACTAGACCCGTAGACATGTAGTTTGACGACTTTAGAGACCGTAGGTTCTGGCATGCGTTTCGGTGCCAAACGGGTCTAACGACAGATATCGTTTTGACTCAAAATTACGATTTTGCTCCTGTTCCAGAATTAGACTTTTGGATATGCGTTTTCTAGACCTATCTTATATTCCAAATACGTTCGTGGTATTTATTTCAGCATCCTAGGACGTATGAGGGATTTGGCTTTCATCTCTTTGCTATTCTGACAGCTCGAGCTATTTGACGTCGCTCTTTTGCACACAACCTCAGGCAAGATCCCTTGCCATATTTACTGCTTATATTTAGTCTGCATTTTTGTTATTGCATATCACTGTTTACTTATTTTTAGTTCTTGTAGCTGTACCATTATTACAGTTCATGATTTATTGCATGCTCAGTGATATTAGCATTACTTTATTTTTTATCCTTTGATTGCATATGGGCCTAGAGTTAAGGGACTACCATCTGTAGTGTGTTACATAAACCTTGACATAGTTATACCATGAGTATGTGTGAGATGAGTAGCATATAGAGGTCCTTGCGTGTTGGCTGATCACCCATGCGCATGCGATAGGGCTAACTGCTAATAGAGACATATTAGGAGACTTAGCAGTTAGTAGAGGTATATGATCGTGGATGCGACCAAGATAGTTACATTGGGTGGAGAGAACAATACCTGATGTATGGGCTTCTTTGCACTTTCTTGATTACCTGTGCGCTCCTCCGGAGACGCAGGCTCCAGGTGCCCTCTGACGTTTTCCAGAGTGTTTTGGACGTAGCCCCTTGCACATGATACCCTCTGACGATTTTCGGACGTTACAGACGTAGGCCCCTGGTGCCCTATATGGGGACTATGCCGATTCCATTTACAGCCAGGGCTCATGCGTCGAAAGGATTGTTTCTCAACTGCATGTTCACTTTAGTACGGTTAGGTTACCTTATTGATTTTTTGTCACCTACTTTTATCTGTGACATATTTTATATTCAGTTATGTGGCATGTTCTTCCAGCATCTTGTTACGTCCCTCTAAGGACCTGGTTATCTCTCAAGGTGTGTGCTTTGTGATTTTTTGCAGGTGTTCTAGCCATGGCCGTAATCTTCTCCATTCCGTCGAAGATGACTGCTCTTGGTTCGTCTTGCCATTTTATTGATCATTTCTTGTATATTTTCTTCATTTCAATTAGTTGGTCGTAGATTTGTCTCCGCCCAACTACATGTATAAATAACAAATTTTATAGTTGATTCGTATTATTATTCTCTTATTTGGTGGATGAGATTTAGTTTTCTTGGTTTACAACATTTTACAGCTTATGGATACATACGAGGTTTCCATATATTGTAGTATTCTTCGTATGTACACAGCTGGCATGTCTACGTACTTCATTCTAAGTATTTTAGGACTGGGGTGTGACATATTTTTGTGGTGTCCCATGCAGGTCGAGTTTATCACTTCGATTACGTTACTGTACCGATGTGAGCCTGCAAATAGGATTAGATTCTAGAATCTCATTCACATACTTGACCTCTTCCATTGATTTCAAATTCGAACTCTCAATCTGACTACCTTGATTTTCTACTGCTTGATTCCATTCCACTGTAAATCTTATATTTTTACTTTGTGCCTGATAAAGAGGTTAGGAATATGACTCATACTAGATATTCATGTTATATTTCGCAAGCCCCTATTAGTTGACTCTTATAAGTTGGGTAGTATGCCTCGCGGCCTACCACCCGTATCCTAGTAACCTAGTATTGAAGTATAACAGGGTGACAATGAATATATGCTAGTGTAGGAAGATATGTTTAGCTAGAAGATAGAGTTTAGTAGCCTATACCCCATTGGTCAACCAATGCCTGATACAAGATATAGTAGGACGACTGTATAAGCAGGAACACCAGACAGGACTTGGATCTTTGTGAAACTTGAACTATTCATAACTGCTTTCGTCATTATCTTCCGTACTATTACTTTGCAATATCATAAATAATGTTGCCATTTTTAGCCTAGTTTTGCAAGCTTATTCTTTATCGAGCTTGTTTAGGACATATGTATACTGGGGACGCCCACTAACATATTGTCTTATCAGAATCAGTATATTACGGCCTGATCAACCATGATGCATTTGATTCGCTCTTCATTTGATTATCCTACGTGGATTGAGATATTAAGGTATCTAGGACCCCATCCACGACGGCCTTGGCAAATCCTCTTGAATTATACATTCGCCTTGGAATCACGTAATTGTATTCAATGATATCTTTCTTGAACTCTTTATTGCTTTTATCTTTCACTGATTTGGAAAGACGAACGCTCGTATTTAGTAAATAGATGAAGAATATCCCCCATGGCCATGATAGTTATATACACAAGTGTAGCTACCATCGGCCAAACCATATGACAACAATCTTGCTTGAGTTACTTGTCCTCTCTCGACCCTAAAACTAATACCTTGACCTTCTAGGCATTTTAATTTGAGAATGATTAAGGTTTGACCCTTAGTCAAAATGCCAACCTAGGAGACTATCTAATCCCTAGGAATCAATTATTGTGAGACTCTAAATATTTCCTTGATTCTTGGCTTAACTAGCAACCTGTATGCCTCAACTCAACCCTTACTTGACTAGGCCGCCACAGTTTAGACAAAAGAGAAATTTGGAGTGAATAGATTCTAAGCCTTCTAAAATTATATAGTTTACCAATTGTTCAGAATAAGTTGATCTCCATTAGGATGATAATTAGTGACTTATGAACTCCCACTTTCTTTTAAGATCTTTTGGTATACCTTACCGTGATAATAATATTCGGAGCACAAGACCAGCAGTTACTCTCCAAAAAATTGCACATACGAGACATAGACGCCTCCACCTTCATAAAGATATATCATGTCCTACCAAAACACGTCCCCTTGTACTCTATTTTTATGATACGACTTTCGAGTCAAAAAGGCCAGCTATGACCCCTACCATAATACCATTGTCCTTTCTGACTTCAGTTAGGGATCCAACCTCGGCTCAAATCTTTTGACCCAATATATGGTTGTGATCTACTCGAAGCCCACTATGCACAAGCCACTAGTGTGCCACTCAATTGAGTCTTCTTGTGCTACTCAAACACAAAAGTCACAGAAGGCATATTCTCGAGCTTTAGGAACCTGGTTAACCAACTCGGCTGAAAATTTGCCCGACCACTTGACTGGAACCTATATAAGATTATCCTAACCGACTAAGAATGACTCAGATTGTTTCATAGCATCTCGCCTAATCAATATAGATTAAAACCCATAATTCGACCAATCAAAGATCGATGTCCCATTTAAGAATCTGTCACGACCCGCACCCGGTTTTCGGATGCGAGCTCGTGAGCAAGCCAGCTACGTATCGAGCGGACTCCAGCCGGACTCGAGTACATATAAGCTGTCAAGGTCATGGGTATCATGTCTAATCTAAACTGTATCTCAATCCACAATAATCAAATAAACAAGAATGAACAAGTATGGGTCATGGTCTGCAGCCCATTAACATATTGTTCGATTAGACTCGAAGAATGATGTGAGTCTATAAATAAGCAGAGTATATCATGGTATGGAATATAAAGCACGAGAAGATAATAAAAAAATATTAAAAGCAAATGCCTGTATCATACATCGTAATCCTCTACCATCCTGCTCTGCTAACTAACTCCATGCAGTCGCTAAACCTGAAGAGATCATCAGATCCTCAGAGGACTAGTAAGATACATAAAACATGCCTATCTAACAGTTTAATCATGTAATAATATAACCAGGGTATAAACAGGAACTATACGGGAGACTGACATGTGGCTACTGACAGGTAACTATGAACACGGATACGGGATCAAGTATGCACAAATGAACTGCTGGTAGATCAATGGAATACCAACCCTCGCCCCGAATATGGACTCGCAGGTCAGTTTCAAGACAAGTCACCCTCGCCCCGTATGTGGACTCGCAGGTGCAAAGGACAACCCTCGCCCCGTGTGTGGACTCGCAGGTTGTGGAAAAGACAAAGGAATAGCAGTTCACTCACACATACTTGCAGACACGACTCAGTCAAGATACAAGTGAAGACACGGTACAACTCGGTCATGACACAGGTAAGGACAACTCTAGCATGATCCATGACGTAAACAAGCCTGGTATAACTACACTATCAAGTCATGAAATACTGATATACAAGCAAGACAATAAACTGGTAAACACGGTATTATATAAATCTATAACAACTAAAGTAACTAAAGATACCATACTACAATAGGTGTACTATAAGCATGAAAATAAACTGTAGAGGGAGGAAAGGTATACTTGCCTGGTGGTAGCGCGAAGAACCAATAAGATACGTCAACTGGTACGCCAAAAAGTCCAAAATCCACAAATATCTCCGAAAATTGAAACAGACATTGCCATCATTCTCAGAATAGTCAAATTAGCTACGATTGCCTGTCCTTAAGTCCAATTCTGGACACAGGGGAAAAACGGTAATTTCGGACAAAAACGATATCCACTATTGGACCCGCTTTGCACCGAAAAGCGTGCCAGAGTCAATGGTCTCTAAAGTCGTCAAACTATATGTCAACTGGTTCGATTTTTTGATACAAACCCAATCGTATGTCCAAAGTCGGATTCCGGCGGGCCGTGCACAAAATTGCCCGTTGAGTCGGACCGTGGGGCCCGCAAAACGGCGATCCAATCAACTGTCTCAGAATTGGACCAAACTTGGCATACAGGACCAGAAAAATAGTATGGTCCTGTTGGCATAAGTTTCGTCTCGATCTGACGAGCGTGCACGAAGTAATTAAGAAATTTGTACATAGGCCGATACGGTGAATTTCGACGGATACGCATCAAATTCGTCGCGCACACGCGACCAATTTGAATTCCGCCAAAGCCCACACGACCACGAAGCCATTACGCACCTTTCGATGCTTTCGATTCCCGACCACGTCGCACGGAATGGCGGGACTCACGTCATATCGAAGGTTTTTCTAGTTTTCGAAAACAATTTTCTCACTTTTTTCCTGATTTTCAATTTAGTTTTAAATAGAATTTAATCCACTAGAAAATAAACTAAAAGTGGGGTCTCAATCTCGATTATGTTGTCTACAAGGCTGTTTAAGCGGTTTTCCAAGTTTTACAATATCCTGGTCGTAAATCGACCGCCAACTTTGGGTTTCGGGACAGTTTCTATAATCCAGAATTCGAGATTTTTCTCGATTTTGGGAATCAATTTGCGACGCGCACACCGCGAATTACACCAATCTATTTGAAGGGGATTGAAGGGCTATAGGTTAGCTTCGTACGTGTGCAATTGGATCAGAAAACGATCAAGTGTGGAGGAAGAACGATCGCGGCGAACTCGGGTTCCCGCTGCACTTGCTGCTGTGTTGCTCCCTGTGCAGGTCGAGCGTTTGGTCGGCGGTTGGCCACCCCGGCGGCGGCCCGGTGGCTGCGCACGCACGCAGCGGAGCCCTAGGGACGCGTGCGTCTGGTGGCGGGGGGTCGAGCATTCATCTAGGGTTTTGTGTTCTTTTCCGTTCTTTCTCGATCACTTTTCATATGTATATGCGCGTATACATCCTTCTCGGGTTGGCTGGGCTGAGCATGAAATCGGGTTGGCTGGATGGTATTCGGGCTTTGCCCCTGGGTAGGCCTGTGGGCAGGTCGGGCAGGGATCTCGGGCTGGGGAGTTGGTTTTATTTGTTTTCTTTTATTCTCTAAGCTTATTACATATGTATACATGTTTATTTACATTCACGTATATACACATATACATACATACCTATATATATATATATATATATATATTTTTTTTTTATATATATATATTTATATATATATATTTATATACACATAAACATACATATATATATGTATATACACGTATGCACATATATATATATATATATATATTTATATATATACACGTATACACATATATACATTTATATATATATACACCTATATATATATACACACACACACAAAAAAAAAACACCTATATATATATATTTATATATTTATATATATACACATACACATATCCTCCTATATATATGTATATATATACACACACACATTTACACCTATATTTATATAACATGTATATATGTATAAACATTAATAAATTCTGAATATATGTTTATACAACAATATAATATAAATAATACTTATTTGACGATTAAGAAAACAACCATTTAATAATAACTAATTATTTTAATACAACAACAATATTATTAATAATACTAATAATCCCGATAACAACTAAAAATAACCCAATAGCAAGTGTGGTAAGGTTTGGTGAATCTAGTACGCAAACTCTTTTTTGGCTCACGAAAATCACACAAATATTGTAAACACTAATAAAATAATAATAATACTTATAAGTATATATAACAATTATTAGAAATTAATTGCCAATTCCTAAAGATGTTGCATCTACCTAGAATATGTCTACATGGCCGTATTGGGTCTCACTACATGCCTACAAGGGCTTGGATTTGGTTCAGCCCAGTTCGGACTAACTTGGTTCAACCGATTTCCTGCAAAGTCAATAAATCTAATAATAATTAATTAAACTTATTTATAATGGCCATGCTATAACTTAGCCTGGTTTTCCTAGTTAGAACAAACCTATGGCTCGGCATTCCCCTACCATGGCTAAACACTAGTCAAAGCACGCCACTGCACTATCCGTGCCATGATTCCTAACCGTCTTGTACTTTAAAACTTAACCATGGCTAAAGTCGTCTACTGTAATAATTAACTAAATAATTATTTATAAAACAAATATAAAAATCATTATTTTAAATCAAATAAATAGTAGAAAAAATAATTCAAAAATTTTCGGGAAGGGGAGCTACAAATCTACCTACCTTAAAAGTAATTTCGTCCTCGAAATTCTAATTCATAACTATGCCTTAAAAATCAAAGTCTACTATTACTTTAATCTTCTCAAATTTAATTTCTCAAAAATATCTTATGGCCTTCTCTAGTTATTTTATAACTTCGAGTACTTGAGAACTTCTACCCACCTTTGGTCATACTACTCCTCAAAATACGGACACTAAAATCTTATAATCATCTAACTATTGGCTAACAGTCCTTCCAACAGATATCTAGGGCATATGGCATCTATAATCCCTCATACCTATAAACAACCAAAACTCAATAATCAAGCAGTATTATACTATAACTTAAGAATGTCTGGTAAATTCTACACAGCACGATCGTTCGTCACTACGAAATAAAAAGGGACGAGAATCAATAGTACGGAAAGCAAGGAAGTATAATCGAGATCAAATATGGAGTTTTCAAGGACGTAGAAAATTTCTAGGAGAATTTTTAAGGCATAGTGGATTGAGATTTCTAAGGTTTAGTCATATTCGCAGGCTCGTATAGGTACAGTTAAGTAACCGATACGATATGCTCTGACTTACATGGGCCACCATAAAAACTTGTCACGACCCGTACCCGGTTTTCGGACACGAGATCGTGAGCAGGCCAGCTACGTATTAAGCGGACTCCAGCCCGACTCGAGTACGTATAAGCTGACAAGGACATGGGTATCATGTCTAATCTAAACTGTATCTCAATCCACAATAATCAAATAAACAAGAATGAACAAGTATGGGTCATGGTCTGCAGCCCATTAACATATTATTCGATTAGACTCGAAGAATGATGTGAGCTTATAAATAAGCAGAGTATATCACGGTATGAAATATAAAGCACGAGAAAATAATGAAGAAATAACACAAGCAAATACCTGTATCATACATCGCAATCCTCTACCATCCTGCTCTGCTAACTAACTCCATGCAGTCGCTAAACCTGTAGAGATCATCAGGTCCTCAGAGGACTAGCAAGATACATAAAACATGCCTATCTAACAGTTTAATCATGTAAGAATATAACCCGGGTATAAACCGGAACTAGACGGGAGACTGACATGTGGCTACTGACAGGTAACGATGAACACGAATACGGGATCCAGTATGCATAAATGAACTGTTGGTAGATCAATGGAATACCAACCCTCGCCCCGAATGTGGACTCGCAGGTCAGTTTCAAGACAAGTCACCCTCGCCCCGTATGTGGACTCGCAAGTGCAAAGGACAACCCTCGCCCCGTGTGTGGACTCGCAGGTTGTGGGAAAGACAAAGGAATAGCAGTTCACTCACACATACTTGTAGACACGACTCAGTCAAGATACATGTGAAGATATGGTACAACTCGGTCATGACACAGGTAAGGACAACTCTAGCATGATCTATGACGTAAATAAGCCTGGTATAACTACACTATCAAGTCATAAAATACTGATACACAAGCAAGACAATAAACTGGTAAATACGGTATCATATAAATATATAACAACTAAAGTAACTAAAGATATCATACTACAACAGGTGTACTATAAGCATGAAAATAAACTGTAGAGGGAGGAGAGGTATACTTGCCTGGTGGTAGCGCGAAGAACCAATAAGATACCGTCAACTGGTACGCCAAAAAGTCCAAAATCCATGTCTCCGAAAACTGAAACAGACATTGCCATCATTCTCAGAATAGTCAAATTAGCTACGATTGCCTGTCCTTAAGTCCAATTCTGGACACAGGTGCAAAACGGTAATTTTGGACAAAAATGATGTCCGTCGTTGGATCCGCTTTGCATCAAAAAGCGTGACCGAGTCAATGGTCTCTAATGTCATCAAACTATATGTCAACAGGTCCGGTTTTCCTATACGAACCCAACCGTATGTCCAAAGTCGGATTCCGGCGGGCCGTACACAAAATCGCCCGTTGAGTCGGACCCTGGGGCCCGCAAAACGGCAATCCAATCAAGTGTCTCAGAATCAGACCAAACTTGGCATACAGGACTAGAAAAACAATACAGTCCTGTTGGCGTAAGTTTCGTCTCGATCTGACGAGCGTGCACGAAGTAATTGAGAAATTTGCACAAAGGCCGATACGGTGAATTTCGACGGATACGCATCAAATTCGTCGTGCACACGCGACCAATTTGAATTCCACCAAAGCTCACACGACCATGAAGCCATTACGCACCTTTCGATGCTTTCGGTTCGCGACCACGACGCCCGGAATGGCGGGACGCACGTCGTATCGAAGGTTTTTCTAGTTTTCGAAAACAATTTTCTCAGTTTTTTCCTAATTTTCAATTTGGTTTTAAACATAATTTAATCCACTAGAAAATAAACTAAAAGTGGAGCCTCAATCTTGGTTATGTTGTCTACAAGGCTGTTCAAGCGGTTTTCCAAGTTTCACAATATCCTGGTCGTAAATCGACCGCCAACTTTGGGTTTCGGGACAATTTCTATAATCCAGAATTCGAGATTTTTCTCGATTTTGGGAATCAATTTGCGACGCGCACACCGTAAATTATACCAATCTATTTGAAGGGGATTGAAGGGCTATAGGTTAGCTTCGTAACTGTGCAATTGGATCGAAAAATGATGAAGTGTGGAGGAAGAACGATCGCGGCGAACTCGGGTTCCCGCTGCACTTGCTGCTGTGTTGCTCCTTGTGCAGGCCGAGCGTTTGGCCGGCGGTTGGCCACCCCGGTGGCGGCGTGGTGGCTGTGCGCACGTGCGACGGAGCCCTAGGGACGCGCACGCGTCTGGGGGCGGGGGATCGAGCATTCATCTAGGGTTTTGTGTTCTTTTCCGTTCTCTCTTGATCACTTTTCATATGTATATGCACGTATACATCCTTCTCGGGTTGGCTGGGCTGAGCATGAAATCGGGTTGGCTGGATGGTGTTCGGGCTTCGCCCCTGGGTGGGCCTATGGGCAGGCCGGGCTGGGATCTCGGGCTGGGGAGTTGGTTTTATTTGTTTTCTTTTATTCTCTAAGCTTATTACATATGTATACATGTATATTTACATTCACGTATATACACATATACATACATGCCTATATATATATATATATATATATATATATATATATATATATATATATATATATATATATATATATATATTTATATACACATAAACATACATATATATACGTATATACACGTATGCTCATATATAAAAAAAAAAAATATATATATATATATATATATATATATATATATATATATATATATATATATATATATATATATATATATATATATATTTATATATATACACGTATACACATTTATATACATTTATATATATACCCCTATATATATATTTATATATATACACATACACATATCCTCCTATATATATGTATATATATACACACACATTTACACCTATATTTATATAACATGTATATATATGTAAACATTAATAAATTCTGAATATATGTTTATACAACAATATAATATAAATAATACCTATTTGACGATGAAGAAAACAACCATTTAATAATAACTAATTATTTTAATACAACAACAATATTATTAATAATACTAATAATCCCGATAACAACTAAAAATAACCCAATAGCAAGTGTGGTAAGGTTTGTTGAATCTAGTACGCAAACTCTTTATTGGCTCCCGAAAATCACACAAATATTGTAAACACTAATAAAATAATAATAATACTTATAATGTATATATAACGATTATTAGAAATTAATTGCCAATTCCTAAAGATATTGCATCTACCTAGAATATGTCTACATGGCCGTATTGGGTCTCATACATGCCTACATGGGCTTGGATTTGGTTCGGCCCAGTTCGGGCTAACTTGGTTCAACCGGTTTCCTGCGAAGTCAATAAATCTAATAATAATTAATTAAACTTATTTATAATGGCCATGCTATAACTTGGCCTGGTTTTCCTAGTTAGGACACACCTATGGCTCGACATTTCCCTACCATGGCTAAACACTAGTCAAAGCACGCCACTGCACTATCCGTGCCATGATTCCTAACCGTCTTGTACTTCAAAACTTAACCATGGCTAAAGTCGTCTACCGTAATAATTAACTAAATAATTATTTATAAAACAAATATAAAAATCACCATTTTAAGTCAAATAAATATTAGAAAAAAATAATTCAAAAATTTTCGGGAAGGGGAGCTACAGAATCCCTTAAGACCTAGTTAAACCCATTCTTGTATATCGTCATATTTGGGCTATAAGAAAAACCAAACTTGATGAAATAGATTCTTATACCTATTATGTAGTCCCCATCTCTTGGTCGACTAGTTCTCCTTCCCAAAATTTATAACCATATCTCTTATAGCTAATGTTATGAGATGAATGGAATCATGTTGTACCAACTTGTTTGTGGTTATGCTTGACTAAGACCTTGCTACTATCTTGATTGAATGTGGCCAATACCTGGGGAAGTTAAATGAGTAGTGCTTAGGCTTCCCATAAAGTCAATGACTACGATTAGAAGTACTTCAGATTCTCAGAGGTCATCTTGAAATTTATCTTCTTAGAAGTCCTACTACGATGCCTTCCATGATTAACCAATTCCTTCTATAACTGGGGTAGAACCCTGAACTAAGCATACTCTCTTGGAATGCGATATCAACTTTGGATTTCATCGTAACCATCCTTCTATCAGTTTAGAAGTTGCGATACAATCTTTGTATTGCAGTTAACTCTCCTTGCTCATGCCTTTAGATTACCGCGGTAAGAGACCACAAACTTGATTCTTCGAACTTCGTTCTATCATAAGATCGTGTCTTAGTTACAATTTCGAGAAAAGAATTTGCTTAGGGAATAAGCGAGCCTCTCTAGAATGTAAGGTTCTTGAATTAGCAGATGATTGAGGTAGATTGATTCCACTTAGGCTAAAAATTCAGTAGTTTATAACGTCCATCTTTATCCGTATCAATTGATACCCTCTACCGTGACTTGATATTTGAAGCACAACACTAGCCTTCTTCTTCCCATAAACTTCACACTCATGAACTAGACCAGTCAAGCTACACACATGACATACATGTCTCACACAAACATACCTTCTTGTGCTCCATTTCAATTACGCCCCATGTATGATAAAATTTCCTTAAGGCAAACCATATAGGCCCATTTCCATTCCATTTGGATTTAACCATGGAAGTATCGACCATTCCATTGACTAAATTGAACACCCATAATACAAACCAGACACATCACATCTATGACATATAGCATATGCTTCCTACACAACACCAAACACCGACCTAGCAACCACTAGTCATTATGACTTAAAATCTCGAACACTTACCTAATCATATTCTAGAGCAAGGTTCATCTACTTATTATAGATTCTCGTCACTTGGCCATAAATTTATCTTTTCCCTAAGTTCTTTGAGCTTCTGTGAGTTTTCCAGGTTAGGCGAAGTGAAAAATCTGTTAAATTAACACACTTTAGTTATAATCAAATAAGAGGTTCCTACCAGCTTGTTGAAGGCGTGGCCGATGGGAATGATTTAGATTGTAATAGTTCTTCTATAGAGTTATTGACCAAGAACGCCATGACAATCACAAGCCTCACGGTGACTGCGGCTCAGTAGTGTCCAATATTCTCGTACCTTCCCTTAGAAATTGCCCCTCTCAGAATTCTTGTAATGACAATTATTACGGTTAGCCAATTTCTATAAGTTGGGTAGAGTCTAAACTTAGAATACCATATCTTGTAGAATATGGCGTCAATTGAACTTCACTTGTAACCACCTCCTCCATCGTCTCGAAAATCGAGTTACGATTCGACGTACATGTTCTTCACTTAATTTAAATCACGTTATTTGTTAATATTAAGCTTATTTTAATTTCGAGGACGAAATTTTTATAAGTTTGGTAGGATGTAGACCCCCTAAAAAAATTCAAAATTTTATTTTATTTATTTTCCTTAATATAATTTACAGTATATATTTTTATGTACTTGACTTTTAAATTTTTGACTTTTGTTAATATTTTGGTAGCAAGTTTCTTGCTACAATAAATGTATACACATATCACAATGGTACAAATTTATATTCTATTTTAGAATTTTTAAGGATTTATATTTATATTTTATGGTGTTTTAAATGATTGATAAAGTACCTTGTATGTAACTAATAGTTATTTGTATTATAAGTGATAGGTAACTGCTACATTCTAAGTAGCAACTTATTTGTACAGTTATTAAATAAAAAGTTTTTAGAAAATATGGCTTTGAGATTTTAGGATGATTATTACAATTATTATTATTTATTATTATTTACTTAAATTATGGTACTTAATAGCTTTATATTATTATAACATTTTTTATAGTCACATTATGACCATGGAGGTATATTGTGCACAATATTCATTAAAATGATTTTTTTGAAATTATTAAGCATATTATTAGTATGTATATATGAATATATACATAAAGATATTTGGGTATATATATATATATAAGCATATATATATATATATATTATATATATTATATATATATATATATATATATATATTTATATATATATATATATATATATATATATATATATATATATATATATATATATATATATATGCTTATATATATATAAAATATATATATATATATATATATATATATATATATATATATATATATATATATATATATATATATATATATATAATAAGAAGGAAAAAAAAGACCCTAGCCCACTGCTCCCCGAAGGAAGCAGCAAGAAAACCCGAGCCAGCTATATAGAGAGCCGAAACCCCCCCCCCCCCCCCCCCCCCCCCCCAATTTAAGCACAACACGTTTATGTATATATAGTAAACGAGCAGAGCAGAGAGGCTCTAAAAAAAACCCTAATTTCCCTTCGCCCCTGACATCGTGCTGCCCCATGTCGCACGCGCGCAAGTCGTACATGTCCTCGCGCGTCGTCGTCACTGCCAGTGACCAACTGTCGGTCGACGACCGCCGCGGCAACTCCACTATAACAGAGGAAGCAGGGCAGCATCAAGGCTGTGGGGAGGTCACTTCGAGGCATCATATCTCCCCCATCGAGCAATCAATTCACGAACCAATTTTTGAGGTACGATCCCGACATAACCCCCGTCCATCATCTTCAAGTAGATTGATTTGTAGTGCGTTAGTGTGTTATAGAAATCAAACCAAAAATCCTGAGACACTTGTTCAAATCTGAACAAAAACGCAAACCAAACCCCCGAATTGGAAGGCTGATTTCGGCCAACCTACTGACAGTTCCACAGAACCAATTTATGTCAGTCATAGACCACCTATACATGATTGAAAACCTGGTTGTAGTTCATAAATTCATTAATTTGATGCGAAGAAAACAGTGGGTAAAAATCGAGAAAAAACCCTATTAAAAACTGTTTCAAAAACTTAAAAACTCGTCGATACGATGTGCCTCCTGCCAATCAGGACGACGTGGTCATGAACCAAAAGCATCAAAAGGTGAGTATCAACTTTGTGGATGTGTGGGATTTGACAGAATTCAAATTGGTCGCGTGTGCGCGACGAATTTGATACGTATCCGTCGAAATTTACCGTATCGGCCTCTTTGCAAATTTCTCAATTACTTTATGCACGTCCGTCAAATCGAGACGAAACTTATTTCATTTTTTTGGTCGTGTATGCCAAATTTGGTTCGATTCTTAGAAGGTTGATCGGAACGCCTATTTAGCGGGCCCGCGACCCGCTCCAACAGGCAAATTTATGCACGGCCTGCCAGAATCCAACTTTGGACATACGGTTGGGTTCATCTCCTCAAACTGGACCCGAAGACATGTAGTTTGACGACTTTAAAGACCGTAGGTTCTGGCACGCATTTCGGTGCAAAATGGGTTTAAAGGCGGATATTGTTTTGACTCGAAATTACGATTTTGCCCCTATTCCAGAATTGGACTTCTGGACAGGCATTTTCTAGACATAAATTATATTCCAAATACGTTCTTGGTGTTCATTTCAACATCCGAGGACGTATGAGAGATTTATTGTCTGCTCAGTGATATTAGCATTACTTTATTTATTATCCTTTAATTGCATATGGACATAGAGTTAAGAGACTACCATCTGTAGTGTGTTACATAAACTTTGACACAGTTGTACCACGAGTATGTGTGAGATGAGTAGCATGTAGAGATCTTTGCGTGTTGGCTGATAACCCGTGCGCATGCGAAAGGGCTAACTGCTAATAGAGGCATGTTAGGAGACTTAGCAGTTAGTAGAGGTACATGATCGCGGATGCGACCTAGATATGTACATTGGATGGGAAGAACAATACCTGACATATGGGTTTCTTTGCACTTCCCTGATTACATGTGCGCTCCTCCGGAGATGCAGGCCCCAGGTACCCTCTGACATTTTTTAGAGCGTTATGGACGTAGCCCCTTGCACATGATGCCCTCTGACGATCTTCGGACGTTACTAACGTAGACCCATGGTGCCCTATATGGGGACTATGTCGATCCCATTTACAGTCAGGGCTCATGCGTCGAAAGGATTGTCTCTCAACTGCATGTTCACTTTAGTATGGTTAGGTTACCTTATTGATTTCTTGTCACTTACTTTTATCTGTGGCATATTTTATATTCAGTTATGTGGCATGTTCTTCCTGTATCTTGTTACGTCCCTCTGAGGACCTGGTTATCTCTCCAGGTGTGTGCTTTGTGACTTTTCGCAGGTGTTCTAGCCATGGCCGTGATCTTCTCCATTCCTTCGAAGATGACTGCTCTTGGTTCGTCATGCCATTTTATCGATCATTCCTTGTATATTTTCTTTCATTTCAATTAGTTGGTAGTGGATTTATCTCCGTCCAACTACATGTATTAATGACAAATTTTATAGTTGACTCGTTTTATATTCTCTTATTTGGTGGATGAGATTTAGTTGTCTTGGTTTACTGCATTTTATAGCTTATGGATACATACGAGGTTTCCATATATTGGAGTATTCTTCGTATGTACACAATTGGCATGTCTACGTACTTCGTCCTAAGTATTTTGGGACTGGGGCATTACAAATTCTGCCGAATAGATAGTTGTCATAGGCCATGAAAACCTGATTTGTGCTTGTACAAGGCGTGCTCATGCTTATTTTGTAAAACATATATTTTTCATAGAATTTGCAGCTGATTACAGAGAAATTGAACAACAAAGACTAAGAAATAAAATAACTCTTTTATTGACAACTTTTACAGCAAAAAGCATAAGACTCTCAAACAACCAAGTAGAAATGCCAAAATTGACTTACAACTGTAACCTCCTTAAAATCGAATTTCTAAAAAATTTCGAATTTATAAATTTTTTTGAATTTATAAACTTTTCTAATTCTAAATAACAAGTTATGAATTTTCTTTTAATAATTCTAAATATTTTTTAATAAAAAGATAAAGAATAAAAAAAGATTTTAGTTAATTATTACTAACTATTAGCTTTAACTAATTAATAATGTTAGACTTAAGCCATGTAATTAGTTAATAACTAATTATGGATTAGTTAGTAATTAGTTAGTGAGAATTCTTAGAAGATTCTACACCTTACCACACTCTTTTCTATGCCCCTATCTCCTTTATATTTACAAGCTTTGTCATTCGCCACATGCTTGGGGAGGAAGCACACCTAGCCATTTATTTGGTCATTCCCCATGCAACTATTCACACAAAATTTTGCATACATACGAATTCCACACACACACACATACACACACACACATACAGTCCCGGCTACCACCCTCTGTCAGCGGCCACCATCGCTGCTGCGACTCCGCTTCACCACCCCCGCCTCCATGCCCCTACCCTACCTCACCCAATATCACCATCACCATCGCCACTCATCACTGCCGGTCCATCCTCCCTGACCACCGCAACAATGGAAAGCCACACCAACGTCTCCTCCGTAACCCCAACGACTTCCTCCCACGTCCCCTACAACTGTTACCTCCACTGCGTCTAGCCACCCCGACACCCGCACCGCTCCCCATAGATCGGCGTCTCTGGTGCCCCCACGAACACCACCGCCACTGCCGTAGCCCCAATCCCGCACCCGTCGCTACTATAACTCCTGCAAACGTCAAATCTAGTCGTTCCCTCCGATGCCAGGTCACCCCAAGCTCTCCGGCACCAGATTCGCCCTCTAACGAACCATCCTTCATGGTTCGGTCCTTTCCCAAGCCCCGACGACTGCACCAAGTCTAGCTCCATAGACCACTTCTGCACCGAAACTGTGCTTCACAGAGCCGCCCCTGACCTACGCCGGAGCCCCTTGCCGACTCCACCACCACCCGGACCGTCTTTCCCCAGCGGAGCTCATGTGAGCTCTTCACCTATACTTCCCTCTCCATTTGCTCTTTCACCCTCTCTCTCTCAATCTCTATACTCTTCTGTTGGTCTATAGGTCATGGTCGAACCTGATTTCGATCATCGACTAAACTCTGACTTAATACAACTCATAAAAATACATCTGAAGACGGCAGCTTACTGGACTACGATGGTTGTGACATAATTATCATCAAAGATCGTTGAATGCGATCTTATATTTTCTTATGTATTTTACTTTTTATTGAGTGTGGGAAACTCTGTACATCGAGTCACAACTAGCTTTAGGCGACATCCTAGCTTCTTTTTCAAAACGCTAGAACCTGTTTTAAATCTGTTCAAACACAAATCCAAACCTAGCCCAAACAAACCCAAAACCAACCAGAAACATGCAGGAATTTGGAAAACCGAACTCGGTCACCCTTGAAGTACGTGTAGGCAACTCTACAGGGGGGTGAATAGAGTACTTGTGTCAATAATAAACAATTAAAAAATTAACTCTATTCAATCCCAACTAGCAAATGATTAATCAGAGTATAAGTACGGAAAGTAAATGAAGATCAGAGAGCATACGCAGACACAACAGTTTTTAATCTGGTTTCCCTCGTGGAGGACTAGTCCGGGCTTGGGAACTCTAGCTCCAGATTGAATCCACTATTTGTGAAATATCTTTACAATCACGTGCCTTTACTCAGAAGAGCACGCCAACTTCTTGAAAGATCGCTGAGGCAAAACTTGGAATTTTCCAAGTGACTTCTTAAAGACTCTTGCACACTAACTTCTAATTGATTCGCACCGAGCACCTGTAGGCTTGGGAAGTTTTATGGCTAGTAGATGAGAAGAGTATAGCTCTTTAGGATGTGTAGGCTATAGGAGTAGAAGAGATGAGAAGATTAGATGATTTGAAATGGGAGAAAAGGGTGCCTATATATACTAGTTCTGGGAGGCAGAGTTCGGCCAGAACTCTGTCCAAAATATTCAAAATTTTGGCTGTTGGACAACTTGCAATGAGTAATCCCTAAAAATTAGCTCCTGGAAATCAGGGGACAGAGTTCGGCCCGAACTCTGTGTGGGAGCAGAGTTCGTCTCGAACTCTGCCTCCTTGGAGACAGAATGCTCATGGGCAGTTATAGGGCTTTCACAGTTTGGCTTTTTGTTTGTGGAGCTTTTGGTTATCTAGTCTATGGTTGAGATACTCACTGCGACTCAACGTACTATAGCCTAGACTCAATAAAAGTGTAAAAATACAAACTTCTGATGACAAGTTCCAGTAGTATTCGTCAAGCAGCCGTCGATGATGATTGTCCGACTTGATATATGATAGATGTCTGATTTGTAGCTTGATGACGATTTATGTGTCGAGTTGGATCATGTCAAATATCGATTTGTAAATTATCAAGATTAGGTTGATTGTGATCCAGTTTGGGCCAACAATCTTCTCCATTTTGATAATTGACAAAATTGTGATATTTGCGTGTCGCAACATTCATCCATGGACACATATATAGCTCCCTCGTAGATGGACATTTTGGCTCCCCCGTAAATAGAGAAGTCCTGATACAAGTACTAGTCCAAATAATATAACACATAGCACAAGTATTTATCCAAAATGGTTAAGCAAATATCACATATTCTCCCCCTTTGGCATTTAACAAAATAAAATATAAGCCCCCCCATAAAAAATAACCATGGAGAAAATATGCAACCACACAACCAAGGCTCAAATCCAAAGTAAGAGATAACTAGCAAATAATCCAAACAGAAGCTACATAAGCATAAAGTAGTACAAAGGAAAGAGTTTAACTACATAACAACGGAATGAAACTACAAAGTGCATAAACAAAATAAATCCTAAGCATCAGCAGCAGTATCATAAAAGGGACCACGGCCGTCACGAAGCCCGGAAAGGTCCAGCAGAATCAGATGGGCCGCTGGTAGAGCGACGAGGATCAACAAACGCTGCATCCGGATCCAAATACCTTCTGACCCAAGTGTCTTCGATACAGTAACCTTCGCGAGAAGGGTCCCGTACCATAGGGTAAGACACTGTATAATGAGTAGTCAGGGAGTACTGGATGTCATGCAGGGTGTTGCTGATGGCCGTCATCTGTAAGGTAGTACGATAATCCATCTGAGTCCAGCGATCGTCCTCCAAACGAAAACGATCTCTCAGCATAGTCTGAATGGACTCAAGGGTAGCAGGTGGCTCGGGCTCAGGTTGGCCAAGAGCAGGAGGATCAGCATGAGCATCAGACTCGGAGTGCTCAGACTCAACAAGGGACTCAACAGCTGCTAGAAGCCTCCATGCCTTAGACAGATAGGCAGGGGCAAGAAGGAACTGACACTCATCAAGTGGAATATGGAATGCACGAAAGATCATTGACAAATACTGGGCATAGACCAATGATCAGGGTCTCGTCCGTGCACGAATCATCCAGTCCATCATGATGCACAGAAAGTTGAAAGGGACATGGAAGTGGAGATGGTAAAGCGCAGATATCTCAAGATAAGATACTTCATCTGTCGATCCCGCTTTGGGCAAGATCATAGAGAAAATAATTTGATTAAGTTCATAAAAATATGGGTTAAGATATTTAGCCCGTAGCTTGCGAGAACGAGTGTTGGGAGTACACAAGTCATCCTTGAAGCTCTCAAGTGACAATCCATCGAAAAATTGAAACTGTTGGGCATCGACAAGTTTCTTCCAAGAATTAGGTTTCGGGATCTCAAGATATTCCGCAAGTTCAAAGTCATCAAAAGAAATATCGATACCGACGACACGAGAGTAGATCCATGTGTCGTCAAAGGTTAGGTCATAATAGAACATTTGGATGGCATTCAAATAAACTATAGATGATGTAGTAACTAACTCATCTA
The DNA here is from genome assembly GCA_029216955.1 of Iris pallida. NCBI lineage: Eukaryota > Viridiplantae > Streptophyta > Magnoliopsida > Asparagales > Iridaceae > Iris > Iris pallida. The sequence goes on along the minus strand of JANAVB010026020.1, from coordinate 286,246 downwards.
AACACAGATCATGGAACAATGAATCATAAGCCGAAAAGATAGTAAAATTAATCAGATGACCCGCATACACACTTCGTGGACGAAAATCGGTAAACCATTCATTGGAAGCCTCCAATGATATAAAAATTTGTTCATTGAAGATGTTGGGGTCCTGTGGTGGTGGTGGATTAAAAAAGGATGGATTGGAGGAGCAAGAGGAGGAGGAGGATGAGAAGATGGTGTACCATCAATCCTTCTTCTCTTGCCTCTACCAATGAGTCTTGGAGCCATGGAGAATTTTAAAGTTTGAAAAGGAAATAGAGAAGAATATGAAATTATACCTCACCCAAGGGAGAAAAGATGGAAGAGATCCCTCCAAAAGCTTTAGATCTTGAGTTTGGGAAGAAAAAGAGCCCTAAAAGTGGAGTTTCTAGGGTTAGGGTTTAAGAAAATTATGTTTGGAGGAAGGTGGAAGAAGAACAAAGTGAGGAGAGAGAGTTTGCTCTCGAGTTTAAGAGGTTTGGGGGCAGCAAGTCGGGTTAAATCCTGACCATTCGATTAAAAACATGGATGTCTGAGAACCAAAGAAGGTTCTGTGAACATGCACACAGAGTTCGGCCCGAACTCCGTGTGGGGCAGAGTTCGGCCCGAACTCTGCCTCCAGTGCACAGAACAATGGAAATTTTAAAAAATGGCTAAGGTTTGATGAAAAATGAATATAATTTGAAAATTTGAAATAAATAAGTCATAAACGTAATTAAACCATATAATAAATAATGATTTAAGACAGCAATCGTTATGATGAAACTGCTATGGGGTAGCTGTAGGGGCCAGATCCCAGCTAGCGGTAGTCCGAAGACTAGTGTACCGTGTCGCTTAGGCTTTTACGCCTTGTTGTCAGAAGGACCCTTTCGGCTTGTACCCATAGCAAAGTCACCATAAAGATATATGTCATAATCGTTATTTACGCAGGCCAATTTATTTTATGACTGTCTCATCCAAAATTTCTAACTCACGACAAGGAAAGTTGAAGCGCTCTTCGGCCAGTGGTTTGGTAAAGAAGTCTGCTAGCTGATGTTCAGTGTCTATGAATTCTAAATTAATCGTGTCTTGTTGTTGATGATCACGCAAAAAGTGATGTCTAATCTCTATGTTTTTAGTGCGTGAGTGACAAACTGGGTTCTTGGTCAGATTAATGGCACTAGTGTTATCGCAAAAAATAGGTATGTATTTGAAACATAAGTTGTAGTCTTCAAGGGTTTGCTTCATCCACAGAATCTGTGCATAACAACGACCAGCTGCGATGTATTCAGCTTCTGTTGTGGATAGTACGATAGCTGCTTTTTGCTAAACCATGAGACTAACGCCTTTCCTAGCAAATGACACGTGTCGCTGGTACTCTTACGGTCGACTTTGCATCCCGCAAAATCAATATCGGAATATCCGATTAAGTCAAAGGAAGTGGTTTTGGGATACCACAAGCCTACCGTAAAAGTTCCTTTAAGGTATCTAAAGATACGCTTAACTGCGGTCATGTGTAATTCCTTAGGATTGGCTTGGTATCTAGCACATAAGCAAACACTAAACATAATGTCGGGGCGACTAGCAGTTAAATATAGTAAACTACCAATCATACCTCGATACATACGTTGATTGACCGATTTACCGCTTTCATCAGGTTCCAGCTTTGCGGTAGTATCCATAGGGGTACTGATCGGTTTGATGCTGTTAAGCTCAAACTTTTTCAGCATGTCCTTTACATATTTCGACTGACTGATCAAGACGCCTTGCGAGAGTTGTTTGATTTACAGTCCAAGGAAGTAGTTGAGCTCCCCCATCATGCTCATCTCGAACTCGTTCTGCATACACTTGGCAAATTCCTTGCATAGACCCTCATTAGTAGACCCAAAAATAATATCATCAACATATATTTGTACTAAAGAAATTGTGTCATCAAGAGATTTTATAAACAATGTAGTGTCGACTTTCCCTTTTGAAATACCTTTATCAAGTAAGAAAGTACTAAAATGATCATACCAAGCTCGATGAGCTTGTTTGAGGCCATAGAGAGCTTTTCTAAGTTTAAAAAAGTGGTCGAAAAATTTATGATTTTCGAAATCAGGTGGTTGTTTAACCAAAACCTCTTCTTTGATAAAAACTATTTAGAAAAGCACTTTTCACATCCATCTGGAAAAGTTTAAAGTTTTGAAAATTTGCAAATGCACAAAGCATCAGAATGGATTCAAGTCGGACAACAGGAGCATACGTCTCATCATAGTCGATGCCCTCCTCTTGGTTGTATCCTTGGGCTACGAGACGAGCTTTGTTGCGAGTGACTGAATCGTCCTCGTTCACTTTGTTACGAAAAACTGATTTAGTGCCAATTATTGAGTGGCCAGTAGGTTTAGGAACAAGTTCCCAAACTTGGCTTCTTTCAAATTGGTTAAGTTCTTCTTACATTGCGAAAATCCAAAATTCATCATTAAAAGCTTCTAAAACACATTTAGGTTCTATTTGAGAAATGAATGCAGTGCTAGCTATAGTATCTCTTACAGAAGATCGAGTAGTTATCCCTTTTAATATTTTACCTATTACCAAGTCCTTTAGATGAGAGGGAGTGAAGTAAAACTTCTTTGGTAATTCCTTCAGAGATATGGTTTCAGACGTTGCATTTATAGGTGTAGAAGTTGATGGTTCATCATCGTCATCGGGAATGACAGTTGTACTATTGTCCTCATCAAAAGTTACATTAGTATACTCTTCAGTAATCATGGAGCGTTTGTTGAACACTCAATATCCCTTACTCTTGGCCGTTGTAAACCCCCTAAAATTGTAGGGCCTAAAAATCAAGTTGCGCCCTGAATATACTAATCAGTGATCAAGTTGTGCCCCAAAAAAATTAGGTTGTGCCACTGTTTTTAAGCTCAGAGATCAAGCTGCGCCACTGATCAGGTTGCGCCTGATATCAGACTGCGCCCAGTCCTGTTGTGCCAAAATCTGCTGCGTCTGACACTTAATGGCCATCATTACCTGACAACGCTGACAACTGACAAACACAGTGAACGAGAAAAATCTCTTCGAATCCCGTGAATTGTGCTGCTCGAGGGAAGTTGGTAGACAGCTGTCCTGTACGCTTCATAAGTTGTGCCTAGGCGCAATCCAGACAAAATCTTTAGTTGTGCCTAGGCGCAATCTGAATGACTTCTGCTCAAAGGCTGCCACGTGTCTAGGCGCAGCTCAATCAGACGTAGTTGACCGAAGCTCGCACAACCTGATGAAGTTGAGACAACTTACATTCTAAAGCAGGATGACGTGGCGCACATGCCACTAATCTCTCAAGACATGTCTACTATCCTGTACACGACCACGCGCATCTCAATCACATGATACCACGCGTCTAAATACAGTTAGTACACGACTTAACAACTGAATGAAAGTTGGCACAACAGAACATTGGTGCAACCCAATGTGGCGCAATCCAGCCTCGCGCACATCAGAATAACTGATAAAATAGTTATTTCTTGAACTCTATAAATATAGTTTCCAATCATTGTGAAATGATCAGATATATACGCACAGAGATCAAAAACTCTTACAAAATTGCTGCTGTATTCTCCAGAGGCTACAGTCTTCAAGTTCATATAGTCAAAGGGATAAAGTGATCGTCTTCTGATCAGATTCCTACAGTTGTACTTCCCCAGAATTTATTGTACTTTGTACTATTCTTTTTCAAGTTTGGAATAAATATTTTTGTTTTTGCAAACAAAATGGCGACTCTGCTGGGGACGACTTTCTCCTCCGACGAGAAGGTGACAACTTAATGTGACACTGCGTCGATCGGCAAGACGCAGAAGACTCTGGTTGTTCAAGTCAACCAGACAGCCGATGAGGATATGATTAGCACCAAGAGCAACAAGCGTATAACGGCTATCTCCAAGAACAGGATTGCGTGGGCTCCTAAATCTCCCATGGTCACTGTTGCCCAAGCGCAACCTGAGTGTTCAGAGGTCAAGACACAATCTGTCTCAGCGGCTCAGGCACAGCTTGCTTCGGTTGCCCGTACGCAACCTATTCATCCTGCTGCCCACACGCAATCCACTACTCTCTTTGCTGCCAAGGCGCAGCCTGTTCAAGCCATTATTGAGGTACAGTCTACCCATGTTGCTGCCAAGGCACCATCAGTAGCCCGTAGGACTATGGCGCAACCCAAGCAATCAGCATCTCAGGCGCAGTCTGCTATTCTGGCGCAACTCGAGGGAACTAGTCTTTTGGCTATTCCCTCTTCTAATTCTCAAGTTTTGAACTTAGAGAATCAATGTTCTAGTGCCAAACACTAAACAGAACAAAGGGAAGAGTCCTTTGATACTTCCTCAATTGGCACAATTTGTGCCTAAAACGGTCTCACAACAGAACAAAGGGAAACGCTTCTTAGCTGACCCTCTACAAAATAAAAGGAAGCACCCTTTGGTATATTCTCAAACTTCCCTGGTCTATGACTCAGAGGAAGATATGTCAGATTCTATTCCTTTAAACAGAGGTCTTCGGATCTCCGATATTGGAAAGAATACTGACCAAAGAGGTATCTTACCTACCCCTATGGGGTTTGGTCAAGACCTTCCCACCTTACAAATTTTAAGATCCAAGCAAAGAAAATTAAGGGTATCACAAACAGAGACACCTGGAGCAGAATTTTCTGATTTACACACTTATCTCAATAGGCGTCAACCAGTATCAACTTTGGAGAAACGTAAGAACCCTATGCCAAAGGCCAATCTGTACCAAAAGCTAAAGTTTGAAAAGAAAGACCCAACCACCTATGCTAATGAGTTGAGTACATCTTTGTACACTCAGGAAACTAACCATCTGAAGAATAGGAGGCATGTCCTTAACATCATTAAGGAATATGTTCCTCCGACTTCTTGTCGCCCTGTAGTTGTAACTGATATGCAGCAACGTCTTACACAAAGACAGAAGATTACAGGGATCTCCCCCACCTCCAAATCGTGCTTCAGATCGCCACTGCCTTCATGAAGTCGTCATCAACTGTTGTTGCCAATCGGCTCGACGATCTGTCTTCGATCGTCTGAACTATGCTTCAACTCATAAACATATAATAGAAGACGAAGATGAGCTATTATATGCTTCTGTCAACATGACTTCTCAAGGCACTGGGGTGGGAAACATCCAAGACGTAATGCATCCCGTAATCCTAGTCAGCAATACTTAGATCGGATCCATGCATCCAGTGAAGGTGTCTTTCAATATACTAGATCGAGAAATCGACATTTGAACCAAGGTGTCTTTAATCAAGAAGATCTTCCCATTGCTCATATAGGAGAGGACCCTTTCTCAGAGTTTGATGCAGATAGTGAAAGTTCTGAACAAACTATCTCATCAATAGCAGCAAGAGAGGTGACGGCATATACCGTTACAGAAGATCAAGATGCCTCTACTTCAACCAGTCAAGAGCAACTAATTGTTGCATTAGAGGACAAATTAAAGACCATGGCAGAAATGGTTGCAAGCATGCACACCATAATTGTGGCTCAACATACAGTGCCCCCGATTGTAAACCCTGCTACAAATCCTGAGTTCATAGCATCTACTGTACCTGCTAGTCTGGGGGTACCACCTCTTCAAGTTGCCTCTGTGCCAATTCAAGCTGATCCCAGTCAGTCTGCTGCTGGGGGTGGTAATTACCACGCTGTCCCCCTCCTAACACTTCTAACCAGCCTACCAATTCCCAAACATCAGAGGATGCTAATGAGGCTGTGAAACTCTTACGCACTCAGTTTGAGGCCTTCAAACAGAAGGATGGCCTACAAAGATTGGGCATAAAGCAACCATATCTTACAGAGTGGAAGGAAGTTCCATTTTCTCCTAAGTACAAGCTTCCAACCATTATGCTGTTTGATGGCAGCACTTCTCCAAGTCGGGACATCAATCATTTTGAGGTAATGACTGATCAATTACAGCCAAATGATGCTCTCCTTACCAGAGCGTTCGTCGGTTGTTTAGCCGGCACAGCCTATGACTGGTATCGTAGCCTGCCTGATGGCTGCATCACTTCTTTTGCTGGTTTCAAACAAATGTTCTTGGAATTTTTTTACGAAGGAATCAATGACATGACGATGTCTGCCCTCATTAAGATTAAACAGAGGCACAATAAATCCACAGAGAGTTTTATTGAAAGATTTTGTCGAGAGGCACTCAAAATGCCTTTAGGAACTCCATCTGCTGTAACAATAGACACTTACAAATCAAACTTGTTACCTATTATCAGTATGTGAACATGATCTACACAATTCCAGGATTGGCCTTCTTTCATTGTCAATGCCAAAGCAGTCGAGGTCAGTGCCGAAAACTTCAAGTAGTTAGGAGTCCAAATGACTCATCCTAACTAAGATGAACATTCTACACCCGGGGGTAATAATCGCCAGAATAATCGCAAGAGTAAAGAAACATTGGCCATCAATTTTAAAGGCAATGAGTCTTTGGCTGTCAATGTTACTCAGACGGCATCCACTCCATCAGCACCACCGCAGAAGACAACTCGTCCAAAAGAAGAGTATTCTTTTTATGAAGATAATACTTTAAGCATCTTTGTTTGCTTTATCAAAAGCAATAAGCTTCAGCTTCCAGAGGCAAAACGGCCAGAAGAAGTGGGTAAAACTGATCACCCTAAATACTGTATTTATCACAGATTTATAGGGCATCCAACCAGAGCATGTTATGTGCTCAAGGGTAAAATCCAGGAGTTGGTCAAATCTGGAGCAATTACTCTGCAACAGGACGAAAAAACAGTGACTGCTAATAAGATTTCTCTACAATTTGGTGATTTTCCACCACAACTTGTGCAAGATGGTGTTGTCCCTATTCCAAGGACTACTCTTGAAATTGTGAATCTTCCACCTCCTCAAAATGAAGGTCTTGTTCCGCTGGCAATTGACATAGGAGAGATTATGTGGATTCATCCAGATCTGGTAGCAGAATTTGAAATGCCCTCCTCTTCTAAGCAAAAGAAGCATTCCAAATCTAAATCCAAGAACTGCAATATGGTATCCTTTGAACCAGTAACAGAAGAAGAAATTCTAATGGGCACTAGATCAGGAAAACCCTATCTGTGGGAGTATTCTGAAAATCAAGAGAACCTTGCTCCGTCTCCTGATGTTCCTCCTTCATCATCTTCTCCTGCTGAGAATACACTATCCACATCCTTACCGGTGGTCGAACCATCTTCTGCTAAATCAACATCAGCAAACAAGGGAAAGTAAGTTGTTCGCTTTGACAAAGCACTAAAAAAAGTCCTCATCTCTTAGACTTGAAAAGCCTTACAATTTTGACATATTGGCTCAATTGGCCAATACTCTAGCAAGATTGTCAATCTTTGAACTTTTGCTTCTCTCAAAAGAGACTCAAGAGACGTTAAGTGAAGCCTTGATGCAGGCTAACGCTTGTCTTACTCTTCTCAAGAAACCTGAAAAGGAGCCAGTAAGCTGTGCACATTGTCATAGTGTATTTGAATTAATGCCTAATATCACTTTTATACAAGATGACATGTTGTTAGAAGACAATCGTCATGATCGTCCTCTTTATTTTACGGGGTATGTAGATACTATGAAAGTTGATCGCATTCTGATTGACCCCGGGTCTGCACTTAGCATTATGCCAAAGTCTTTACTGGATGCTTTGAAGATCCCAGTGCATAACCTCTCTACAACTATCACTACCATCTTGGGATTCAATCAAGGAAGAAGTGAACCTTTGGGGAAGATACGCCTAAAACTTCAAATTGGCAATCTTCGTACAAAGGTAACTTTCTATGTTATTAATAATCATGGCTCATACAACGCTTTGTTGGGAAGGTCATTCCTCCATGAACACAATATTGTACCTTCTACGCTCCACCAATGTTTCAAATATATGGATGGTAATGGAGAAGTCCAAAAAGAGGTTGCAGATCTGAATCCTTTCAAAGAAGTTGAAGCATATTGCAACGATTCTCGTATGTACAAGGAGGAATTCATGAAGGTGGTACTAGCAATGGACACAGATGAAGAACAGAAGAATATGCCAAATGATACTCTGGTGATTCCCGTCAAAGGACGCACCTTATGTCCTCAGTCTTCCAAACCACTGACTATCTATCTTCCTTCCCATGAGAAGCGGCCTAAGGGTGATAGTCAATAACAATGGGAGCTTACCTCTTCTAAACCGCTTGTAATCAATCTTCGTCGCAAGAAGCTCCCTCCTCCTTCTCGTTCTTCTTCTCCCCCTCTTGCCATCAATCTGACTAAGCCTGCTAAGGCTAAAGTCCCTGTTGTAAATGATGGTGTAAAAATCAATAAAGCATCTCCTTTGCAGTATACTGATGTCTTTTACTATACTCAGTATTATTTGGATATATTAGATAACTTTAAACCACTTACAATAGAAGTCGTATCATCTCTATGAAATGTGGTATCACTGGATTCAATACAAGAGTCGTACTTCTTAGTACCGTCTCGAAAGAAAGATAAAAAGCCTATATTCTTCAACAAAAGAGAAAAACCAAAAATCATGCTCTATAATCATAATAGAGATGATACAGGAAGGCTACAATTACGATGCTATAGTCTACAATCCAAAGCCATCATCCGTAAAATGGGCTATGATTTTAAAACAGGCCTCAACAATGGTAAAGGAAGGCAAACTCCTCTTCATATTGCTATTCCAAAAGGAAAAACACAACAATACCACAGTAAAATGAAACGGGGACTAGGTTATGCTTCACCACTTCCAACTCTGGAACCTTCTGAATCTGATGAAGAAGAACGTTCTAATTCTTCTGATTCTATCTCATGGGATTCTGATACCAGCATTGGTCATGTTTATAGAGTGATAATATCTTCTAACATGGTGTCTGCCAAATTTTTGGAAGATGACGAAGATGACATTAAAGAAGCTCCTAAAGTGGACCCTTAGGTACAAAGGATGGACAATCAGTGGGAACTTTGGTTTGAACAACGAGAGCCACCTACTGAGGATCAACTAGTCCAGATCGATATTGGAGAGAAGGGCGAATCACGACCAATCTTTATTAGCAAAAAATCTACCAGAGGATGATAAACAAGAATTAATTCATCTTATTCGTGAATATATTGATGTCTTCTCTTGGAGTTACGAAGATATGTCGGGATTAGATCCTCAAATTACAACTCACAAGCTTAACATTTTGCCGAATGCCAAGTCGGTCAAACAACAACAACGATGATTCAAGCCTGAAATGATGGATGCAATTGATGATGAAGTCAAAAAGCTTATAGCTTGTGGTTTTATCAGAGAAGAACAGCATCCTGACTGCGTAGCCAATGTCGTACCAGTTCTAAAGAAGACCGGAAAGGTTCGAGTTTGCATAGACTTTCGGGCAATGATGCTTGCCCTAAAGACGAGTTCCTTCTCCCAATTACTGATGTCATGATCGACAATACATGTGAATTCGAACGAATTTCTTTCATGAATGGATTTTCTAGATATAATTAAATCCGGATGAATCCTGAAAATGAGAAACATACTTCATTTCGTACTCCTCGGGAAGTGTACTGTTATACAGTCATGCCGTTTGGTCTTAAGAATGCAGGTGCAACTTACCAATGGGCTATTAGTACTATCGTTCGAGATCATCTACGAAAGACTGTCGAATGCTATGTTGACGATATTGCTGTTAAAAGTAGTCTCAAGGAAGATCATATTCAAGATTTAAGAACTATCTTCAATCTAATGCGCCAGCATCAACTCAAAATGAACCCCACCAAATCTTTCTTGGGTGTCTCTAGTGGTGAATTTCTCGGCTTTGTTATTACCTCTAAAGGTATACACGTTAATCCCGAGAAGATCAAAGTCATTCAAGAGATGCGTCCTCTACGCAATCTAAAAGAGCTACGAGGATTCCAAGGTCGACTTGCGTACATCAGGCGGTTCATTTTGAATTTATCTGGACGTTGCAGACCATTTACTTAGTTAAAGAAAGGTGTATCTTTCGTTTGGACGGAGGAATGTCAACGAGCATTTGATGACATAAAACGGTATTTAATGAGTCCACCGGTTCTTGTACCACCGATTTCAGGAACACCCTTCTTAATGTATGTCCGGGCAATGGATCATTCATTGGGAGCTTTGCTGGCTCAGAAGAACAAGGAAGGCCATGAACAAGCCATCTATTACCTTAGTCGAATAATGATTGGAGCTGAACATCGTTATAGTCTGGTGGAAAAAGAATGATTAGCTTTAATGTTTGCCGTTCATAAGACAAGACATTACATCATAGACCAAACTATTCATGTCATATCCCGGGTCAATCCTCTTCGAGTTTTAATGAAGAAGCCAAGTACACTCAATTCTAGGCTTGCTACATGGGCCATATTATTAGCACAATATGATATGGTTTATGTTCCTCAAAAGTTTGTAAAAGGCCAAACATTTGCCGACTTCTTAGCAGCTCATCCTGTCCCTGAGACATCTAAACTCTATGATGAGATTCTGGATGAAACATTGGAATCAAATATGATCTCAGAAGAATTTCATACCTGGAGATTGTTCTTTGATGGAGCTTCTAGAATTGGGCCTGGAGGTACCCTTGTGGCTGGAGTGAGAATTATTCTTGTTTCACCCGATGGATTAACTATTCAAAGGGCTTATTCTTTAGACGAATCATGCTCTAACAATGTGGCTGAATACAATGCCTTGCTCATTGGACTTCAATTGGCTAAACAACTGGGTGTTCAATATCTCGAAGTATATGGCGACTCTAAGCTGATTGTTAATCAGGTTAGAGGCATATATGAAGTCCGACATCAAGATTTAGTACCATACCATGAAGCAGCAACCAGGATAGCTTCTTCGTTCAAATGATTCTTCATCGAAATTGTACGTTGGGCATGCAATACAGAAGCTGATGCCTTAGCTAACCTAGCTGCGGTATTGGCAGTTCCAGTCAAAAGACAACAGATGGTTGTTATCTCTAATAGAGAACTATTCTGTGTTGAAAACAACCACAACATTGAATTTAGCAACCTAACTGAAGTCAATATCATTAGCGAGGACTGGAGAGCACCTTTCATTGATTTACAGTGCATGATATTTTGCCAGAAGATCCTAAAGAAGCTACAAGTATCCGTCGTCGATCGCTTCGATTCTATTATAATCATACTACTAAAACACTCTATCGAAGAACTTTTGATGGATTACTCTTGAGGTGTCTCGCTGGTGATGAAGCAAAGCAGATATTACATGAAGCTCATGATGGTGTTTGTGGAGCACATCAGCCTGGTCTTAAACTACAGGATCGTATTCGACGTATGGGCTACTACTGGCCCTCTATGGTATCAGATGCTATTGACTATGCAAGGAAATATCGTTCATGTCAAATTCATGCAGATTTCATTCACCAACCATCGAAATTTCTTCATCCGACTGCTGTCTCATGGCCTTTTGAAGCTTGGGGCATGGATATAATTGGCCCTATCAATCCTCCTTCATCTAAAGGACATCGGTTCATCTTAGCTATAACCGATTATTTCTCTAAGTGGACAGAAGCTATACCTTTGGCTGAAGTTAAAACGAGTAGTGTCATCAACTTCATCAAACATCATGTGATATATAGATTTGGTGTCCCTCACCGAATCATCCATGATAATGGGCCGCAATTCATCAGCCAAAAGTTTAATAGGTTCTGTGATGACAACAGAATCAATAATGTTGCCTCTACGGCCAATAATCCTGCGGCTAACGGGTTAGCTGAAGCATTCAACAAGACCATTATCAAACTCCTTAAGAAATTTATCTCTATTAACAAATGTGATTGGAGTGATAAACTTGGAGAATGTCTATGGGCATATCGCACTACTGTCCATAACCCCACAGGTTGCACACCCTTTTCTCTAGTATATTGATGTGAAGCTGTCCTACCTCTAGAAATTCAAATTCCTTCATTAAGAATCACCATTGCTAATGAGCTTACTACTGAAAATAATGATCGTCTTCGGCTTCAAGAATTGGAGGCGCTCGACGAGAAAAGGTTATTAGCTCAACAGCACATCGAACTTTATCAGGCACAAATTTCAAAAGCCTTCAATTGTAAAGTCAGAGTGCGAACGTTCCAGGAAGGCGAGTTAGTTCTTACAGTCAGACGTCCTATGACAATGACACATATGAGCAAAGGTAAGTTTGAGGCAAAATGGGAAGGGTCGTATGTGGTAAATAAAGTTTCTCAAATTGAGCCTATCAATTAACATATATGGACGGCAGAGTTGCTATGATGCCTATCATTGGCAAATTTTTCAAAAAATGTTATGTATAAAAGCAAAATGTACTTTATTCCAGAGACATCATGTATATAAAAGTTTATTTTATTCAAAAGTAAAATGGAATTACATAATATTAAGGACGGGGAGGAGGCCCTGACCCTTCCTGATTAAATACATAATTTGCCAATCGTTCAAACATCTCATTGCCGGAACTCACGAAAAACTCGCAAGCAGCCATCCTCAATGCTTCTTCTTTGGCATTTTTTCCAGGTTCTACCAGTTCAGCAATCACATCCCGTCTCGGTGCAGGAACAGTTGAGCCTTCACCCCTTTCTTTCTGATGAGGCACTGGAGGCTCAGCAGGAGGCGTCTTCGTCTGTTCTTCAGTCTTCAGAACGAGCAAATCTTTGGAAGACATTTTTTTGTACAGAAGGGAAAGAGATTGGCAATATCTACAAAAGTTTTGTTCTATTTATAGGCAAAACAACTAGATAATCGGCCTCGAGAACTGATGCGACTTTTGGAAAGAAGCACAATTGTTCGTTCATTTATAACTGTTCATTCATTTATAACTGACCATTCATTATCCCTTCTTCAAAACCGACATGATTGATTCATTCATTTTCTTCTTCGAGAGTTTGAACAACCATTCATTCATTCAATGTCTCTTCTTCGAAAATCGAAGTGACTGATCACTCATTCATTTATCATAATGAGAATTCATGTCTCTCATGACCCTAAATTCCAAATATTCACGTCAAACAACTTACCACATTCATATTCTCCCTAGATTCTGTTATCTATGACGGCATATCAAAATCAAATTATAAAAGAAAGAATAAGAGAAGATGATTTCCTTATTTCTTTTTCAAAAAACATTGATACATCTTGATGGAAATCTATTACATCTCGGATTTTCATTCTAAATATAACATGAAGGTCAATTACATCTTTGGATCTTCTTATTTGTTGGTGGCAATTCCTTGTCGTCTCGACCTGAAGCAACGAGCCAGACAATGGAATCAACTCTGGTCTTCTCTCTCAGAAAGACGAGAGGAGAATCACAGAGTACAGCAGTCCAAAGATGAGCTGCTGTCAATACAACTAGTGGAGAGAAGATGACCCGCCAGGGGAACTAGGAACAAAATTACCCTTGTGATACAATTCCTAGTTCTGTGTCTCCACCATCCAACTCTCATGTATATAGGCTCTTCCTACCATCTGAGAAAGACCCTTCTTAAATATGAAGAGTTCTGAGCTATCTTATTTGAGTGTCAGAACCACATGAGCTGTCTGATGTGAGTGTCAGAAGAATGTCCTCTACAGCATCCAAATCACCAATGCCAGTCCTGAAGAAGCTTGCTAACCGAGTCTCTGCACATATTAATAAAACAGAAAGAGTTAGCAGAATTTATCAAACAGTGTGCACCTATCAACAGACGCATATCAGTAATGTGCGCCTATCAACAGACGCATATCAGCAATGTGTGCCTATCAACAGGCGCATACCAGCAGTGTGCGCCTACCAACAGGCGCACATCAGGACTGCGTACTGATCAAACAGGCGCATATCAGAAATGTGCGCCGATTAACAGACGCATATTTCTTCAGTGCGAGTCAATTAAACTAGCGCATGTCAGCAATACACACCTCTGATCGAAGCTAAACAATGGACCACGGTGTGCACCTATTCTCATAAATAGTTAGTACATATCGACAGTGTCTACAACATGCAAGTCAGTACTTATCTTCAAAAGTGGCACAAAAGAAAAAATGCTCATATAAGAAAATCATTGGTTCTTTGAAGATGCAGAATACAAAAGAATAACATCAGAATGAAGTGGCACAAGTAGGATCTTGTGAGAAGCCATTTGTTTTGAGAAAATATGAATGACACTTTCGTTTCTGGTTGTCCTTTTAAAAAAAAGTGAAAGATGAAGACGGGTGCGTCATTCTAGGAGCCTATTTTGGAAAAGAACTAAAAATGGGTACCTAAAATCGTGTGACAAACTGCCATGTGTCCTTCAGAAGAAACAGTAAACAAAGAATTAACCAAAGGAATGCGACCATGTGTGCTATTCAAAATCACAGCCACACAACATATCAGAAATTTTAGATTTCATTGCATAAAGATGGGTGGACCCCTACAGACAAGGACACAAGAAAAGAGAATAGAAGTTTTGGCACGCCTAAACATTATTTCTTGTTCTTGCCTTCATCGATCTGATGAAGGGCGGCGTCCAATTCCTGTATGTTGCGGATCCCCGAGCGACGCATCAGATTAATGAATCCCTCCAAATCGCCATGCTCTTCAGAGGATGGCCCACCGCTCGAGCAATTGAAGACCGTCGAGTCTAGACCAAAACAGTCTAAAAAGTTCACCGCTCTCAGCGATGGGTTAGCCTCCAACAAATAAGTTGTAGGCACAACATCATGTCCCGCTTCAGGGGACTTGATCGTGGTGTCAGCATTTATCTCCATATCTTCCTTCTTGGGGGCCATTGAAGAACAGAAGTGAAGAATAAAGCACAAAGATCAACTACTACATATATATCGACAAATTGACTTTTCGTATTATTCATGGGAAACTAAAAATCATCAATGAAACTCGAAAAGGCGAAGAGAAGATTGAGTATTTTCGAGAAAAAATTTAATTGCGATGACCGAGCATTGACGGGCGCAACTTGACTCAGTCAAATTTTTTATAAATTCAAAGTATTACAAAACTTTGAAACGTTTTAAGTTTTGAAAACTTTGAAGGGAGTCTTGTAGGGCCTAAAAATCAAGTTGTGCCCCAAAAAAATTAGGTTGCACCACGTTTTTAAGCTCAGAGATCAAGCTGCGCCACTGATCAGGTTGTGCCTGATATCAGACTGCGCCCAGTCTTGTTGCGCCAAAATCTACATGGCGTCTGACACTTAATGGCCATCATTACCTAACAACACTGACAACTGAAAAACACAGTAAACGAGAAAAATCTCTTCGAATCCCATGAATTATGCTACTCGAGGGGAGTTGGTAGACAGCTGTCCTGTACGCTTCGTAAGTTGCGCCTAGGCACAATCCAGATAAAATCTTTAGTTGCGCCTAGGCACAATCTGAATGACTTCTGCTCAAAGGCTGCCACGTGTCTAGGCGCGGCTCAATCAGGCACAGTTGACCGAAGCTCGCGCAACCTGATGAAGTTGAGACAACTTACATTCTAAAGCAGGATGACGTGACGCACATGCCACTAATCTCTCAAGACGTGTCTACTATCCTGTACACGACCATGCGCATCTCAATCATATGATGCCACGCATCTAAATACAGTTAGTTTACGACTTAACAACTGAATAAAAGTTGGCACAACAGGAGGTTGGCGCAACCCAATCATTATGAAATGATCAGATACATGCGCAGAGAGATCAAAAACTCTTGCAAAATTGCTGCTGCATTCTCCAGAGGCTACAGTCTTCAAGTTCACAAAGTCAAAGGGATAAAGTGATCGTCTTCTGATCAGATTCCTACAGTTGTACTTCCTCAGAATTTATTGTACTTTGTACTATTCTTTTTCAAGTTTGGAATAAACAATTTTTTTTGCAAACAAAAATTTACTATGATTTTTTTATTTTTATATTGGTATTCGTACGTTTAGAGCGAATCCGTATATACCAAGTATTTAAAATTCTTTTTACAAAAGTTTTCATTACAAATATTTTTATAGGAAATAACTATTGTGGATCAATATCGTAGCAGGTAAATATTTTTATATGCCATACAAACTTGATTTTATTTACTACTACGTAAAAACTATTTTTACTCACTATACAAGTATTTATGATAAGTTAGAAAATAATATTTTTGTAAATAATATGTTCTATTCACATGAGCGGTACATGAAATTAAATTCATGTATATTTTTTAATTTTTAAAAACTAATTATAATTTATTTTATTTGTTTGCAAAGAGATCTTTCAACTATTTAAGTATTTATTATCATAAATTTTGAAATTAATTATTATTATATTTTTACTATTTATAAAAAAAGATAATTAAAAATTTGTTAGATTTAATTATTTAATTGTCATTATAATTTAAATTGGAAATTATTTTTTCTAATTTTGATTTAAATAGTTTAAAATAAAGATAAAGAATATCATTTTTTTATGGATTGGTTGAATTGGTTTTAAAATGGTTAAATTAATTGTGAATTATCTAGCGGGGTTTAAACAATCATAATCCTTATCTAACTAAGATTTTTACCCTATTTATATGTTAGCTTGCCATTATTTCCTTCACACAAATTTCTCTTCAAATTTTCTCCACCTACAAATGTGTATGTGCATCGTGTCCGTGCACACCAAGTCATATCCATTCACTTCTTCTATTTTCACCCAAAATGAATAATGTTCTCATTAAAGAAATTCTCTTTTTCCTTTCATCTATTTTCTCTTATCATAAATTTTACTATCTTTTTACCGCTCAACCAAGTTCGTCTATCCTAGTAGTCCTTAAATTTCAAGAACGAAATTTTTTCTAAGGTGGGTAGATTTGTAACTCCTCTTCCCGAATTTTTTTAAAATTATTTCTATATATTTTAATTATTGTGTTTAAAAGTAATTTTCGTCGAAATTTTGTAAAAGATATTTTGTGATTACTTTTGTTATCAAAAACTAGATTTAAATTAATGGTTTGAAATAATGTTTCTAAAAAAATGTTCTCGAATTTGCTATTTGAAATATAAAATATGTTGTTAGTATTTCAGTCTTCTAAAATTTGGATTTAAAAAAAATTAGCGATAAAAGATTTTTCTCCATTTATTTTTAAATAAAAATTTGGATTTATAAAAGTAAGTTTTATAATATTTGATGACATCGAGTATTATTTTGATATGATAATCAGTTATTTGATTATATTTGAATTATTTAAATTATCTTGATGGTTATCAACTATACTTTAAATTATGTTGATAATTTAAATATTGTTTAGAATACTTACGATGACTAATTATGGCTTTACGATTTGTCTAATCTAGATTTGAAATGTTATTTGATTTAAAGATTTATCTTTTATATGATTTAAATTATTTTGATAAATATTAAATATTATTTTAAAGTTATTATGTTGAGTTTGATTTGGATTTGTATTCATATGATTTGAATTATTTTGATAATATAGAATAATACTTAAAATTATTATGACAATCATTTAAAGGATTGCAACAAAATTGATTTGTTTTTAATAATTTATTTGGTTTAAATTTATGGGAAGATTTATCCATTAGAAATTCTTATCCTGTTGGAATCATATCTAGCATTAATTAGATCGTTTCTTATTTAAACCAATCATGTTCCTATCCGAATTAGTTGGTAATCCCAATCATCTTTATTGATTTAATTCGAATCCTATCATAATTAGCAAATTGCTAGCCATTATATATATATATATATATATCTATCGAATTTATGAATAAAATCATCTTTCAAACCATTCTTGTCAAAATTTCTCTTTTTTTTTTTGTCATAACTAAGCCCAAAATTCGTCATAAATTCAGCTTTAACTTTCAAAGGTTGAAGCAACTTCGAATGACCATAACTCCCAACTCCGGACTCCGTTTGACCTCCACTTTTTTTTGTTGGAATCGTATTGAGGTATATTTTCTGAATATAAATTTTACTTTCATAAATTCTGAACTTAATTTTTTAGAAAATTTGTAGAGTGCCAGTTGTCTAAAATCTGACACGTTTTAGTGTTTTCGAGATTCTGGGAGAACCAAGAATCAAAATCACGAACCGTTTGAAGTTTCGGAATGCTAACGGAAAAATATACATCATATATTATTCCCAAAAATTTTCTAGAATATTTTGTATTTGGTTTTTATTTTAGAAATTTGTCACATCGTTTGAGTTCATCTTGTGTAGCCCTGTGACTATTCTGTACCTAACGGGATTATCGGTTTCACCAGCAAGGACCTCAGGCAAGATACCTTGTCATTTGCTATTCATTTATTGTAACTCATATTTTATGCATTTACTTATTATTTACTTTCTGCAAAATAAACTGTGATACATGGCATAATTTGATAGAATCTTACTGTTCAGTTCTATTTCCTGCTATGTACTAATTTTTTTACACATTGAACCTAGATTTAAGGGACCACCCTTTGTGTGTTGCGTTCATAGGCCTTGACACATTTGTACCATGTTGCGAGTCGTATATAGAACTCGGACATGCGTGACTGGCTGGCCACCAGTACATATAAGCCGTACAATAGGATTAACCGCTAATCATGATAGTTTGACTTAGCGGTTAATAGAGGTTCTGTGTTGTGGATACGACATAGTAGGCAATGGGCGGGGAGGATAATCCTTAGCGTATGGGCTACTATACACTTCCCTTTTGTAATTCGGATGCTCCGCTGGAGATACGGTGTGAGATTACCCATGATTACTGACGGCCACTTATATTTTGCGGAACGTTATGCTCTTATTGATTGGGCCTCTGGTACCCCAAGGGGGACCATGTCGATCCTATTTTAGCCAGTGTCCATGCGTTGGAGGATGTTCTTAAAACTACATACACTTAGATTGGTTAGGCTACCTTATCCGTTAGATACGAGTACGCTTGGTTTGGATACTTTTATCTGACTGTGGCTTGGAACAGTAACTTGTCGTGGACTAGTTTATCACATCTTGTCCTTGTTTGGTTGTAGGTGTGGGTCACTACTCCGATGAGAAGGTACTAAACCCTGTTGTGGTCTGGATACCATATTGTATTCATGACTTGGAAAGATACTTTATCGTGGGTTAGTGTGCCATCTCCTGTCCTTGTTTGATTGGGGGCATGTGTTGGCCCAATGATTATATCATGTTTTGGAATATGATTAATCTGTTAAGTTTAGCATTTCATTATCACTAATCTTCATACTATCACTATAGCATTTCTACTTATACTTATACCTTTGGTGATATGTGCTTATTATTTTACTTATTAATGATATGAGTTTTTATTATATATATATTAAATTTAATTGAGATACCAAAATCAAAACTATATTTTGATTATGGTTATTCAATTAAGTTTAACATTAATGTTATCACTAATATTTATGCTATCACTATAGCTCTTATATTTAAACTCAGCATTGTCTTACTGTGCTTTATCTTATCATATTTGCTACATGTATATTGTTTTGTTCGTCTAACATGTACATGCAAAAAAGCAATAAGCAAGATCAATGTGGACATATGCAATAAAGAAATCATGGTGGGCCAAAGACGACGAATTCCATAAGATTTTTCTGAACCACCAGACGACATCTCCGGAGCCACGCACTCGTGGGTTCCGCTGCTTGGTCAGCGGATGGCGGTTGAGGGGGCAGCGCCCCTCGTCGGGGGATCGGGGGCGAAGCCCCCGAAAGGTATTTAGTTTTCACAAACTGAGTATCTTTGGACAATTGCCGCCAAGGGAAAAAGTTAGCACTTATCAAAGGAAGAAGCCAAGCCATGCCATCATCATTTCATGACTCTGAAGAAGCCTACACATGCCTAAGTATATCTGGAGTCTGTAATGAGTCTTAGGAATAATTGTAAACACAAGAAATGGATGGCAAAATCGAAAGCTAGGGTAAAAATTAGCCCAGGATCATTTTCAGACGAAAATCGGCATACCGATGGTATTTCGGTCTATACCGACGGTATACCGATTTTAGTTCACAGAAAGTTTCTTTCTACAAAATCGGCATACCGACGGAATACCGATATATACCGACGGTATACCGATTCAGTAATGTTGAAAATCCAACGGTCGGATTTCGAACATTTAATGATCCCAACGGCTATATTTCTAGTAGTTACAATTCTAGACCGGTATTCCGACGGTATACCGGTTCGTACCGACGGTATACCGATCGCTGACTAAAAAGTTGCCTTTGAGCTCTTTTCAATGCTTTGGTTATAAATAGCCTTGAACCCCTTCATTCAAGGTTGATGCTTTGAGCCTAAAATTTCTAAACCACCAAAACCTATCCACAAACAACTCTACAAAGCTTTCATTTGTCATCCATAAATTGTGTTAGAGTTATTGAGTAAAAAGTAAGATCTTCATCTTGTTGTATAAGGAGATCAAAACCTATTGTGAAAGGTTGAAGTTGGAGAGTCTTCGGATCCAAACTCTCGGTTGAAGTTGGAGAGTCTTTGTATCCAAACTCTCGGTTGAAGTCGGAGAGGCCTTCGGACTAAAACTCTCGTGTAAGAAGTTGGCGAGTTCTTCGGATCCAAACTCGTGTTGAAGTTGACGAGTTCTTCGGATCCAAACTCGTGTGTAACTATTTACTCAAATAGTGGATTAAAGTCGGAGAGAGTTCCGGGACTGGAGTGCCCCTTGGGAGGATACCAGAATATATTGTGTGTCGGTATTGTTGTTGCTTCTTCTCTTGCACTTGTATTTTTAAATTGTCCATTAGCTTGTGCTAAGTGCTTGATTAGTTAGCTTGATCCTATTCACCTCCCTCTAGGGTTACTACAGGATGGTGCGATAATTCAAGGAAGAGTATTGGACCATGTTATGATCTGATTGACTTATTATTGAGCAGTATTTATTCAGTTTATATGGCATGATATTATGTATCTTGTTACGTCCCTCTGAGGACCTGGTAATCTCTCCAGGTGTGTGTTCTTGTCTTCCGCAGGTATTCTAGCCGAGATCGTGATCTTCTCCATCCCTTCGAAGATGATGTGTCTTAGGTCTTTCTTGCTACCTTCGCTAAATCATTTCATATGTCTTGTACTTCTTTTCTTTTAAATAGTTGGTAGTGTATTTGTCTCAGCCCAACATATTGTATAAAGATAAATCATGGTTATTATATGATATCTTTATTTCTTTTATTTTATGGATGAGATTAGTAGCTGTGGCTTTACTGCATTTACAACTTACGTATATTTATTATACGACTGTCATGTCTATGTTCCTAGTCCTACGTATTTTGGGATTTGGGCGTTATAGCCGCATAGCCAAGAAGAATACCTTCGTCAGCTTTGGCATCAAATTTGCCTAAGTTGTCTTTAGTATTCAAGATAAAGCAGCGACAACCAAACACTCTAAAGTAAGAAACATTATGAGTCCTACCAAACCAAAGCTCATAGGGTGTCTTCTTCGAAATAGGTCGAATCAACACCTTATTCAAAACATGGCACGCTGTGCTGACAGCTTCTGTCCAAAAGTATTTCGGAAGAGAGAATTGATTTAGCATAACTCTAGCCATATCGCCAAGAGTTTCTATTCTTCCGCTCCACAACACCATTTTGTTGAGGAGTTCTTGGACACGAAAATTCATGACTAAAACCATTTGAATCACAAAACTTTTCAAAATCAGAATTTTCGAATTCATCACCATATCACTTCGGATACGAGTAGTCATGTAGCCTTTTTCGTTTTGGATCTTTTTAGCAAATACTTTGAAAACAAAAATTGTATCACTTTTGTTTGTAAGAAAGAAAACCCAAGTAAATCTTAAAAAATCATCTACAATGACAAAAGCGTAGAGTTTTCCGCCAAGACTGACTACTCTACTAGGACCAAATAAGTCCATATGAAGTAATTGCAATGGTCGGGTAGTACTTACAGTGTTTATGGATTTAAAGAAAGATTTGGTAGCCTTATTCTTTTCACATTCGGCACATACCGTGTCTTTCTTGAATGTGATATCCGACAGTCCTCTGACTAGCTTCTTGGTGGATAGTATGGATATAGTATCCATGTTGCATGACCAAGACGCTGATGCCATAGGAGCTTTTCGTCTTTGTGAGCGTAAAGGCATCTTCCTACACTGTTAGTATCACTAGATAGATAGAAAATGTAAATGTTATCTTCCCTTATTCCCTCAAAGGCGATGTCTCCAGTTGATCTATCAACAAGATGACTAATACTGAGCAAGTTATGCTTTAACACGGTCACTAAACAAACATCATTAATGACGGGAGAAGGAGGATAACCAATTGTATCGTTACCTATGATATAGCCTTTAAGGTTATTGCCGAAGGAAACGCATCCTTCCTTTTTCATCGATAATCTTGCAAATATATTTGCATTTCCAGTCATATGTCGCAAGCACCCACTTTTGAGAATCTACTTGCTTCTAGTTGAAGAGGGAAGGTCCACCTACACCAGAGTAGATGTGACCTTTGGAACCCAGATTCTTGTGGGTCCTGAGAGGTTAGACTTTGGTACCCATGCATATATATTTTTATCAACTAATCTTCTAATTCTACATTGTAGAGAAATGTGTCCATATAGGCTACAATATGTACATCTAGCATACATGTTTATGCTAGGAGCATGTTGATAGTGATGTCTATAAGTAGGGTGATAATAGCTAGTAGAGTGATTATAGTGACTGTGTAGCAGCATGATGATGAAAATGAATGAGTACAGCAGGATGATGATGGTGTTTATGTGTATGTGTTTTACGTGCTGCATGTGAATAGGTGTACATGAAAGCATGATTTTGTGTAGCATGTGAATGAGTGTTCTTGTGGTGACGTGCTTTCTTGTGTTTGTAAGTGTTGTGACTATGAGATTGAACTTGGGGTTGAATAACCTGCTTGTCCAGTTTAATCTCTAATTTCTTAGAGACAACATTTTACTCGTCACATTTAGCGGTAAGACCGTGTATTCTAACTGTAGCAATTTTGAACTTGTTTTTCTCTTCAGCAAGTTCTTTGTTTAAAGTCATGATATCAAGTGTTTGTTTCTCAATGATTGATTCGGCATCGTGTAAGCTTAATTTAAGCTTGGATACCTCTTCAGGGTTTTTCGTGGGTGTAGTGTTTCTAATATTTTCTAGTAAACATGAAAGTCTATGGATCTCGATTTCATATTCCTTGATATTATTCTTTGCATATTTATATTTATTGAGTACCTTTTTGTGATCTTCAAGTAGATCACTAAAAGCATCACGAAGTTTATCAAAAGAGAAATCATCAAAAGAATCTTTTACCTTATCTGAAGTCGCCATTAGACAGACATTAGCCATGTTTTGCGGAGAGTCCTCTTCCTCGTCTGAATCACTAGCCTCGCTTTCGTGCCAGATGCTAGTGTTGGCATACTTCCTTGTAGTTGGCTTCTTGTACGGCTTCTCATATCTGCTTTCTTTCTTTGCTAAGGGACAATCTTTCTTGACATGTCTCGTCTTCTTGCATCCGAAACAGGTAGGCTCTTCCTCATCGTCTCTTTGTTCTCTCTTCTTTTTGTTGAAGCGTAGAAACTTTTTGAAGTTTCGAACTAAGAGAGCTTGATCGTCACCTTCGGAGTCGTCGTCATCAGTGTCTTCTGAGCTGGTTCTTCGGCGATGAGCTCTCAATGCAATATCCTTCTCTTTTGGAGCTATTTCTTCGAAATCTTTTAGATCAAGCTCATGCGTCATCAGCTTGCCCATCAACGTTTCTAGTGACATTGTTGTAAGATTATTGCCTTCGATAATCGCTGTGACTTTGGGGTTCCAGACCTTCGACAATCCTCGTAGCACTTTGCGTATCTTCTTATGGTTGGAATAATCTTTTCCAAGGGAAGATAGCGGGTTGACAATGTCGAAGAATCTGGTGAACAGTTGGGTGATCGTCTCATTTGGCTTCATCTTGAAAGCCTCGTACTCCTGTGTCAGACGACTGACTTTTGATTCTTTGACTTGTGTGG
Source organism: Iris pallida (assembly GCA_029216955.1). Lineage (NCBI taxonomy): Eukaryota > Viridiplantae > Streptophyta > Magnoliopsida > Asparagales > Iridaceae > Iris > Iris pallida. The sequence continues at coordinate 262,310 of JANAVB010026020.1, read as the reverse complement.
TCCCTTCATCAGTCACCTCCAAAAGATTCCATACTTCGTGCGAAGTGGTGCATATGGAGACCCTGTTGAATTCAGTCTTGTCTATGGCACAGAAGAGAGCATTAATAGCCTTAGCGTCTAGACTTGCCTGTTCCTTCTCCTGATCAGTATACTTGTCGTGGGATTTCTCGATGAGACTCCCCTCAACAGTTATTCTGGAAGGTTTTTTGTAGCCATCAGTGACTACAGTCCACAGGTCAAAGTCTAGAGACTTAAAATAAAAACTCATTCTAGTTTTCCAATAAGTGTAGTTGGTTCCATCAAATAGGGGTGGCCTATTTGTGGATTGACCCTCACCATAGTTGGTAGAGATGGGTTGTGTGGTTGCCATGGATCAACTCTAGGATATAAATCCTGTATCAAGAGAACAGGGCTCTGATACCAATTGAAGTACGTGTAGACAACTCTAGAGGGGGTGAATAGAGTACTTGTGTCAATAATAAACAATTAAAAAATTAACTCTATTCAATCCCAACTAGCAAATGATTAATCAGAGATAAGTGCGGAAAGTAAATGAAGATCAGAGAGCATACGCGGACACAGCAGTTTTTAACCTGATTTCCCTCGTGGAGGACTAGTCCAGGCCTGAGAATTCTAGCTCAGGATTGAAATCCACTATTTGTGAAATAGATTTTACAATCACGTGCCTTCACTCAGAAGAGCACGCCAACTTCTTGAAAGATCGCTGAGGCAAAACTTGGAATTTTCCAAGTGACTTCTTCAAGACTCTTCCACATAAACTTCTAATTGATTCGCACCGAACACCTTGTAGGCTTGGAAAATTTTGTGGCTAGTAGATGAGAAGAGTATAGCTCTTTAGGATGTATAGGCTATAGGAGTAGAAGAGAAGAGAAGATTGGATGATTTGAAATGGGAGAAAAGGGTGCCTATATATACTAGTTCTGGGAGGCAGAGTTCGGCCAGAACTCTATCCAAAATATTCAAAATTTTGGCCGTTGGACAACTTGCAATGAGTAATCCCTAAAAATTAGCTCATGGAAATCAGGGGACAGAGTTCGGCCCGAACTCTGTGTCGGGACAGAGTTCGGCCCGAACTCTGCTTCCTTGGAGACATAATGCTCATGGGCAATTGTAGGGCTTTGGCAGTTTAGATTTTTGTTTGTGGAGCTTTTGGTTATTTAGTCTATGGTTGAGGTACTCAGTGCAACTCAACGTACAATAGCCTAGACTTAATAAAAGTGTAAAAATACATACTTTCGATGACAAGTTCCAGCAGTATTCGGCGAGCAGTCGTCGATGATGATTGTCTGACTTGATATATGATAGATGTCTGATTTGTAGCTTGATGACGATTTATGTGTCGAGTTGGATCATGTCAAATATCAATTTGTTAATTATCAAGATTAGTTTGACTGCGATCTAGTTTGGGTCAACAACCCTGACATAGCACGCCCTAAATTTTGTTCCTTCTGAAGACTAGGCTCCCAACGTGCTATTTTTTGAACGTTAGGGAACCGAACTCTATCCGCGTTCGATCTCTAGAAACCTTATAAATAGAGATGAAAATTTCTATTTTTAACACAACTCATTCTTTCTCTCTTCTCTACCTATTCAAAAGTTCCATTGAGCTCAAACCTTCTTATTTCCAAGATTTACAACTCCTATAGCCAACTAAGTGCTAGTGCAGTTCGATCTAGAAGTTAGTTTGAGTTGTAAAAAGTCTTGAAACTAACTTTATTTTCATCCAAGTTTGAAGTCGGCAAGTTCTTCGTATCAAAGTCTTGTAGTTGTGAAGTTGTCGTATCTTTGGATCAAAGCACGAGGTCTCTGTAAGAAGTCGCAAGTGCTTCAGATCAAATATTGTGTTTCACTTTATAGTGGATTCAACTTCGAGGTAGAATTCTCAAGACTGGACTATTCCTCTCAGAGGAAAACCAGTATAAACCTCAGTGTGTGCGCTTTCTCTTCTTGACTCTTTTAGTTTATTATTTTGATATATTATCATAGTTTATTACTACTTAATTTTTTGTTGTTATTATTTTTCGATGCACTCTATTCACCCCCTTCTAGAGGTGCTAAACTATCCCACAATTGGTATCAGAAAAGACTGTCTTATATAGACCTAACACTCTGAGGACACATGGCAACTGTGAAATACATATTCACTGGTGAATGCTAGTCCACAAATAGGCCCCCTCTATTGATGAAACCAACTACACCTATTGGAAAATATGGATAAACTTTTTTCTTAAGTCACTAGACTTTGATCTATGGTCAATTATCATTGACGACTATAAAAGGCCAGCTAGAATAGTGATTAATAGTAATATTGTAGAAAAGCCCATGATAGATACGTTGACTTGGAAAAGAAACAAGTCAATCTTGATGCTAGAGCAATAAATGTTTTACTTTGTGCAATAGATAAGGTAGAGTTTGATTGAGTATCTACATGTGCCACTTCACACGAAATCTGGAAACTTCTTGAGGTAACTCATGAAGGCACTTCACAAGTAAAGGAGTCCAAGATTAGTAGGCTTACACAAGAGTATAAGGCTTTTAGAATTAAGCCAAATGAAACCATCACACAGATGTTCACATGTTTCCTTGATATTACTAATTCTCCCTCTTCTCTTGACAAGAAATATAATAATCATGAGAAGATACATAAAGAGCTCAGAGGATTAACCAAGACTTGGAACCCCAAAACTACAATATTGTTGAAGGAAATGACCTCATCACTATGACGTTTGAGACACACATAGGGAAGCTGATGACACACGAGCTAGATCTTAAAGACTTTGAAGAATCTGCATCAAAAGAAAAGATGATAGAATTTAAAGCACACCTCAAGAAAGTCTCCTGCGAGAAAACCGAAGATGATGATTCTGATGGTGAGGAACATGCCCTGATGGTCAAAAACTTTAAAAAATTCTTGAAGCTTGAGAGATCAAACCGAAAGAAGAAAGATCATCCAGACAGCAATGAAGAAGAACATGTATATTATGGATGCATAAAGACGGACCCCATAAAGAAAGACTGCCAAGAAAGAAAGTTAATATGAACGTCCAAGCAGAAGGCCATCATCGCGTAAATATGCAAATACAAGCATATGGCACAAAAGTGAAGCCAGTGAATCAGAAAAAGAAGAAACTCCTCGCCATAATGCCAATATTTGTCTGATAGCATTCGATCGGGTATCAACTAATACTCTTTACGATGATTTTTTACTTTTGATGAATTATCTGATGTATTTAGCGATTTACTTGAAGAACACAAGAAGGTTCTTGATAAGTACAAGCAATCTAGGAAAGAGATCAAAGCACACTACTTGAGAATGAAAGACTATCTATTTTATTGAATAAAATAAGAGAGACACCTACTAGTGACACAAAAGTGGTATTGACACTAAAACTGAGTTTGCATGACGCTCAAGAAACCATTAGAAAGGGAGATCATGAGTATGTTAAACTGAATGTTGTATATGAGCTAGAAAAGAAGAAATACAATATAACTGCACAAATATTATATGTACTATCAGTTAAATATGATGATGCATGTGCTATCTCTAAAAAATTTAGAGATTAAATTAGGTAAACAGGCTATACCTATGACCTAATCCAAGATTAGTCCTGTGACACATCACAAAGTCACACACAACGGAACACGTTCAAAGAAAGCAAACAGAACACATACTACACAATCAAGCTTTCTTTCCAGTGTCATAAGCAATATGTAGCGCAAAGTTAGATTTGTGTCGCTAAAATATTTCTTCGACATATCTGACTATGTCGCACACATGTCGCTGTAGCCTTATCTGGAAAAGTCTTTAGCGGCACGAAATCACCTATGCCGCGAAATGTAATTGCTTTTGGCGACATATAATATTTTTATTTAAAATAATTTTTGGCGACATGTATCTTGTGTCGCTAAAAGGTTATACATTGACAACATAACACATGCATGTTGCCAAAAGTCTAGTTCTTTATTTTATTTTTATTATAAAAATACTTTCTGCTACATAATTTGATGTCGTGAAAGCTAATGTAGGAAAATATAAATACACTTCTTGCTGCACAATTCGATGTCGCGAAAGAATGTAGCCAAATTTAAATACACATCATTCTACACAATTATGTTGATATATATATATATATATATATATATATATATATATATATATATATATTTGTATTTGTATTTTTGCTTATATTTTTCAACATAAATGTACAAATCTAATTTCGAAAATAATTTGCAAACATTCAAATTTGTATTCAAAAAAACTTGAGAACAAATTGCAACTAGTTACCATGAACACAACATGATATCCAATATAATGTCTTCAAACTTCACTTTATAAAATAATCCATAATGCAATATTTTAACAACTTCAAGTTGTCCATTCAAAAGGAACCGTATTGTATTACACAAACATATTGTATTCAAGCCAGACAACTATAATGTAAACAAAATGACATGAATCAAATACCTTCCCAAAAAAACTAGCATACAATTAGTATATCTCATGATATGAATGTCTTCTTCCAAAATTGGCTTCTTGTCATGCATGGGCGGACCTACCATGGGGCATGTGGGGTCAGGTGACCCCACTGAAATTTTCAATTTTTTTTTACTGATGTAGCCTTTCTATACTCCTACACCTAGCTCTCACACACCTGGTTGCACACACTTAACCCACCCCCTTGATGTCACTCAGAAGACAATGGTGTCTTCAGTCTGCATTATATATGAAGAGTGAAGACGGTGGTGTTTTAGAAGAACGGTTAACTTTACTTACTACCATTGCTCTCAACTTCTTCTCTGTGTGAAAAAATCATCTCCAAAGTATATTCTTCCTCAGTTCCCCTCTTTTACTTTGATAACAGACTGAATCACTGATCATGTTCTTTATTTTTTGATAACATGACCATGAACATTATATGCATGACAACATATTCTGCATTCAAACATACTCATAAACAATCTAATATTTAGTCTAACTACTCTCTCTATACTTTTATAACTGACTGATCCTGTTCTTTTTTCTTTTTCTTTTTTTCAGTTTCAAGAAAGGAAAGAGTCATACATCATCATTCTATCAGTTTTTCGTATCACCTTTGCTTGCTCCTTAATTAGACTAGCAGTACTTACTTGGTTAGGTCTAGATTCACATTATGTAGACTATGTATGAAGTAATTAAAATTATCTTATTTTAAAAATAAAAAATGGAAGATAAATTAGGTTTCATTCACTATTTCAGGATGCAAAAAAAAAATTCTTTCTAAGGCGTCAATACCAAAGTCTACAAATGTGAATGTTTATCCAAGAAATCAACAAGAAGTTTATCACTCCACTCCTCCTATGCTTACTCAGGTCCCTCGCATAGGGATCAACTTGATTGAGCGGCTTATCGATCCTGTATTAAGAAAAAATAGTCATGGATATGCTATTTTTTAGTATATGGTTTTATTTTTGGACTTTTTTACGTTTACGGTTAAGGTCGACCCCTCTTAAATTCCTGCGTCCGCCCCTGTCTATGTGATCCTGCAAACAAAAATTTAAGAAAAATTGTAAGTAAACCAAAATATACATACGAAATGAATGACAGGTTTAAGGGCCTTATATACAAAATATACATAACTAAAGTATCATCCAAAATAGTAGTTGTCATGCAATTATTTTTCTGATTATGTTTGTTGTACTTGTTAAAAGTGAAAGACTTGAGGCCCCAAACATATGGTATGGTTTACTCCCAAATCATCTTTGGCACTTTTACATAATCCACGGCCTTGAACTTTTCAGAAAATAATCCTGCATTAGTTGCTTCCTTGGTGTAGTCTATCTCCTGAGAATAGTGAGAGAAACCATGTTCAGAAGCCAAAATCATACCCAACAAGCGTTATACCAAATAGTTGGGATTGGGGTTGGCAATTAGCTCTAAATATAAAAAGAAATACAATATCCAAAAAAACCCAGGACAGTGAAGAAACTCCATGATACCCATTAAATATGCCAATGAAACAAACTGGCTGTAATAATGAGTATTGTCTATCCTTTATTACACAAAATGATGAATAGCTTATACAATAAGCAATTTGAAGGAATTTTAATAGGTTGACGCAAAATAAAATCATTGGAACAACACAGCTGACTTGATATTGGGTACTAGCACACTACACACATATTGTTAGCGTACATATGGGTATCCTTCTAAAAGCTTCATAGGTAGGTCCACTTTACCATTTCATTGAGGTATCAAACTAGCAGTATATAGTTGTAGAACCCGCTTAGCCCCTCTCATTACCTCAGGCAATGTGGGAGCTTTACAAACTAAAGAAGTCATAAAGCATTTATAGTGTAGTTCATAATCAAAGTGCTGGCGTTGAAGTGGTAATCAAATTGAATACCTTAATATTTTCCTGTAGATTCTCTTCTTGCTTTGGCTACTTCCAAAGAAAATGCAAATCCTATTGAACTTGGAAAGTCTCATCATTTCCTTCTCCCTCTTCAATCCTATTGGTTTTTGCCAAGTGATTAAAACATGTCCTTTTTGAGCTCAATCACTTGGCAAAAACCAAAAAAAATTGAAACATGTCCTTTCTAGAACTAATTGGAACCTACTTAGTATAAAAAAAATATGCAGATATTATTAGAAATCTAATATAAATAATATGTACGTAGGTCAAGGTTCAAAAACTCAGTTTCAATATCTATTTCGCATGCTTTCTATAACTTTGTTTTGGGAGTTTCCAGTGCTTTTGACTCGGTCGGTTTCTGTAGTTTTCAGTAATTTCAATATGATACTCAAAAGCTTGTATAGATATGTATTCATGGGTCTGAATCCATGACATACCCATATCCTAATTTTTTTATAAGATGTATTCTGAATCAGTATCATGTTCTTATCCGAATAATGTCTATGCAACTCTATATTATTGTTCTTCTATATACCTGCATCTTCTAATAGCTTGTTTTGTTTGTTTTCTAACAGAATTTTGACTGTCCAAGCTAAACACCCCATCAGTCTTCAATTTATCATGCTCAAGTTAAAATTATCTTATATGTTCTCTAAAAACTTGAGCCTAGTGTTGGCTAAAAGTTGACCATCACTTTTCTAGGTCATATCTACTTGGAACACATGAAACATGGATGTGATCCCTTAATTGACCAAAAGAGTCATAATCAGTGAAACTAAAAGCTATGAGCAGAACAAAAAAAGCAAAATAAATCATTATTCCCCTAATAATGCATATCAAAACACTTTGACCTATGGCTACACTTAGATCCATAGCAGATACATTATCGTTTTTTATTCACATAATGCTCTGATTGCTAAGCAATTAACAATGTTGCAATCAAGATGTTGTTCATTTGTCATAATAAAAGACTTATGGTTTGCAAACATGGACCGACTTCAATTGGGACTTACAGTTTAGAAATCAGAGGGAACATTTTAACTTTATTTTATGTGAACATGTTGATGGACATTTACAACTTACATAAAGTAGACTCGAATCATTCTTTAAAATCAGTAACATAGACTTTAAGCATGGGATTATGCTTTGGTGGTTCATTAATTTGCTTCAACTTATGTATTGATGTTTTCATTAAAAAAATTAATGTGGTTTGCACCTATTTTGTAGGTTTAACATGTGAAAGCTGAATGGAACTTGCTTGTTGAAATTTCCAGCTGGTACATTGTGAAACTCTTTTATTCATTCCAAGATGCTGATTACCTATACCTAATTATGGAGTACCTTCCTGGAGGCGATTTGATGACCCTGCTTATTCGAGAAGATACCTTGACAGAAGCTATTGCTAGGTTTTATATTGCCCAAAGTGTTTTAGCTATTGACTCCATTCATAAATATCACTACATTCACAGGTTTGCAGTTTTCCATCAATGGTCTTTTGAACTTATGCATTGGACAATACCTCACCAATAATTTCACACTTCTTATGGTGATTTATTATCACTACATTTCTTCTTTAACTTTTGTTGATTAAAAATAGATATCACATCAGCCTATTAGACTTTTGCCTATGCATATAGAAAAAGTGTTACTTTGCTTCCAATGAAGCAATCATCCAGTGTTTCTTTGTATGCAGAGACATAAAGCCTAACATTCTTCTTTTGGACAAAAATGGCCATATGAAACTGTCAGATTCTGGCTATGTAAGCCTTTGTACTGTGCGACTGTCCTCCTTAAACGAACAAGGACCCATCAATAATATTGAGATCCTTAGAGAATCGACAAATATTGTTGGAGGTCTCCCAGGTGGAAATGCTGATGATAGGTGGAAAAGCCCCCATGAGCAACTTCAGCACTGGCAAATAAACAGAGAAAAATGGTGTCCCATGCATGATCTACATAATCCTAATGATATTTATTATGCACAACCCACTTTTTTTCACTTTCTTTTATCATGCACCTCAACTATCAGCATATGCTTCAATTCTAAAGTGAAAAGACGTCTTTGTGTACTTCAGGCATATTCAACAGTAGGTACACCAGACTATATTACCGAGAAGTATTGCTAAAGAAGGGATATGGCATGGAGTGTGATTGGTTTGTCAATTCACTTTCATATGAACCGCCATACTTGTTAATTGATACTTTCTTGGCTGATCCTATTTGACTTATTGCTAGTTTTCTAAAAATCTGCAAACTTTCAAGACAAAAATTGTTCACAATCACTTTCCTGCAAACTTTATTAAAGGATATGACTGAACTATACTGTTCAGTGCCTAGACTGTAGTATATGCTCAATTCTCTTACATTTCTAATTAGTAGTAAATTGTTGCAAACACGACAGCAAACTGAGAACTGGGGGTATCTTCCAACCTTCAAAATTCTGAAGTTACAAAAGACTCCCATTACCTATATGCAAGAATCTAAGGTATTGAAATGTCACATTATTTATATCCAAAGTGAAAAAATTAAGGCATCAGTTGGGGCAAAGATATTACAATGTCACGCCATCTATATGCAAGTATGTTAGCATTCTGTTATTGCACTCAAAATTCAAAGAAATGAAGGAACACTGTAGGTCCGACAAAAGCTTAGTCCAAAAAGGGCGACTTGTTGAAGACTTACAAATATAGATATATGTATACAAATAATTAACTGTTAGAATTTGGAACTTGTGAGTAGGAGAATTTTATGCCTCCACATGTTTCGAAACACACCACCTTGTCCAAGCATCATCCCATTATTGCTAGTAGAACCAAAAGTTTGCACCGAAGAAACTATATATGTCAGGAGACAATATTGACATGCATCTACAAATTTGTGGCAGTACTCCTTCGAAAAGAAAGGTTTACGAATGCATAGGACATGATTTTCCTGTGTAATCTTACTATATGTTCACTGTAAATGCATGGTTCATCAACGGACATAGATCTAAATTATATGGTTCTCTAAATAGTACATTGCAATAACAAATTTATATGGCGTTTAGGAATTGTATAAAGCATTAATGTTCTCCAACTGGATTTTATAGTGTGCACGCCATATCCTACATGGATGGGACTTGGACCACATCATTAATGTTCCCCAACTGTAACAGAATATCTAAATCATAATATTCTTAGTCATGCACATTTGACCATAGACTGCACCTATTGCCAACAATCTTCCAAACTAGTTTTCGAGCAAAATACCTGTATTTCAGGCCAGGACAGGCTCCATTATAGCAGTGGTTGCTCTATAGCACTCCTCTAGATAGAGCACTGCCAGTTGTATTATAGCTGTCCATGCCTGCAAGAACTGTTTCAGCATTGGGCATAGTGCACCCCTGGTGGGGCAATGCAGCAATCATATGTTGGATGCTCCATCACTGCACAACAATAAAATTACATTTTTGGACAGAAATCTTGTTTTTTTTATTAATACCAACTATTCAATAATCAATAATAACTTTGTGGGAGAGTGGAAGCCCAAAAAGATGTTTAAGAAATAAAAGGAGACATGAAATAGCCATTTTGAAACACAAACTTATAGGAAATGAGGAACATAATTTGGTATTGTATGAGGAACATAATTTGGTACTGTAACAAAATGAATTTTAGACCAGACAAGCAAGTCTAGGATGGAACTTGCTTCGTCTAGTTCATCTTCGGTACTGTAATAAAATTGATACAGCTAAAGGATAATAGTAAAGCATAATCTCGATGACAAACAATTCATACTATGATACCTGATAAGAATAAAAATAATCAAACTCCAAATATCCAGAAACACTAACAATAATGGAGAGCAATTACCTGGTTTGAGGAGGAGACGGCGACAAAAATAAAAAATCATAAACTGTCGATTACATCTGTAGATAAACGAAAAAGAAGTCTATTGTAAGCACCAAGCAACATAGTAGAAGAGAATGTAACTGACAAACATACTACTATGAACTCTCCAAGGACAAGTGCCCTCCTCTGTGATACCTAACCTGTACTTGTTGTTTAAGTACAAGTTCCAGCACAATAATGTGCAATTATACACCACTTGATGCTTATACATCATCTGAAACCGAAAGGAGAGCATCTGATTGGTGTAGCTACGATAGAAGGTGCTAATGCAGTAATCCCTGAGTCCAATTTCAATGGATGTATAATGGTTATTGGCAGGTGGAGATAATCTGATACTAGTGATGGTTCAAGTTGTCCTTTGGAGACAGCAAACTAGCTAGAGCAAACATTATCTTGAATTACATAGCATCTACACAGCTTTGCATGACAAGACCAGTGCAAACATTATAAGCATAATCGACTTAAGGTGTTGTGTCTTTTAAATTTGCACATATTTGTCAAGAGAATAACAATGTATTACTTGACAGATTTATTAGGTAACCAGATTACCATATAGCATACCTGACCCCTGACAAGCATTTCGGACTTCCTCAGCTTTTTTAATGCATAAATATTGCCAAATGACTTCTCATGAACTAATCTTACCTGCAGTATAACAAATGATAAACAACTATTCAGCCAAACATCACAGTAGAAATCTGCATTCTTGGATGGACCAATGTCTATGACAGTGATACCGACTATAAAGCAGCTAATAGCGAATCACTTACGTTTTTGGTTATACAACTAATATTTTATTTTAGTAAGGTTAGTGAACACACTCAACATTGTAGCAAGAAGAAACCGCTATACTAAATTCCAATATAGATGTACAGTGGCGGTGTCGATTTGGTGGTTCCAACAACCACTGTTCTAAAAGGCGGTCTAGGCGGCTGCCTAGACGCTAGGTGCCTGATGACCGCCCGATGCTCCTTAGGCGTCTGCCCAGTCCCCCCAACGACTGACTATGCATGTTTAATGGATTTTTTTCTACAATTTTCAGTAGGTTTTTTGGAATTTTTTTGTACCGCCTAAATTTAGGTGGACTAGGCGCTAGTTGGGGGGGGGGTGCTCGCCCGAGTAGCACTTTTCACAACCTTGCCAACAACCTCGATGAGGCTCGCCATCAATATGCTACACTTGTCTATAAAAAGTCCATGGCTCCAATGGTATCTCAACAAAGAGCTAAAGATTAAATTCTGTTTTTCTCTTCCAAAACTTAATTATATATCTTCATACTTTAACAAGTGCTAATATCTGTAGATAGTATCCTATATTATTTCTTGGATTACAACCCCTGGCTTTTGCACTTACTCTTGTGTTGTATACTTAACTGATTCATGAAGAGGCTGTAATACTTTCGATTCGATAGTTCGTGAATGAAAATGTTAGATTCATGGTTGGTTGTATATTTTGTGCAAGTGCTCCATATGTTTAGAGTTGTGTACCGAACCTGGCCATGTATTAATATAACAAGGTTTTGCTGATGTCAAGAAGGAAAAAAATATTAATGTGTATATTATTATCTTATAGTATCATACTTCCATTTTATTTTTATGATACTGATGAATTGATTTATGTTGTAAAATAAAGCCCTTCTAGAAGTGTATGGTAGTTATATTTCTTTCAATAATGTGTGGTTCAACATCGAATGGATGTCTTCTTAGAGACACCTGATAAACTTGTAATGCAGAGGAGAGTAGCATGACTGTGATCAAAGAAACCATCCAAAATTTCCTTTGACTATTTATGTTCTATCTGTATTTTTTTTCTTTCTTTCTAGAGCCCGTTGGTTTGAATCACGAAAAATCAAGTCCATGTATTTGTATGCCATACATCGATTCAGTGACATCAAATTCTCTTTGGTTAATGGCTTTAATTTTCAATATAATTACACTGTTAGTACAATCTTGTGACTGCATTACTCGGTGCAAGTTTTACTAGTTAAACTTAAGTGACTTTTAGGACCAGGTAATCAGTCTGTCAAGCTAATTAAAGAAGTACAAGAATGAGACTCCTGGAAAAATGACTGCAAATACCATTTTATAAACTTTGGATACCAAAATGACAAGGAATAATGTACGATCGTAGCGGCAAACAAAAAAAAAACTAGATGGCAAGTAAAAAAGAAGAATGTTTAATCCATTTCATCTTCCGAAATATAGTTGAAAGCCAACCTCAGACGAACATCAATTTTTTGATCGGGGAAAGAAGAAATAAGGGACCTTTGGGGTGGCCGACAGTATCCTTACCGCTTCGACGGTGCTGGAGGTGTGGTGGTGGTAGCCCAATCAAACCCTAATCAAAGACAAATCGAGATTGTGAGAGAGAAAGAGAGAAAAGTAAACTCCAAAATCAAACTCTAATCAAATCCTAATTAAATCGAGATTGTGAGAGAGAGGAGGAGAGGACGTACCTTCGAATCTTTGCCGGTGGTGGAGAGGGCCATGGGCGGACCTACCATGGGGCATGTGGGGTCAGGTGACCCGACTGAAATTTTCAATTTTTTTTTTACTGCTGTAGCCTTTCTATACTCCTACACCTAGCTCTCACACACCTGGTTGCACACACTTAACCCAACCCCTTGCTGTCACTCAGAAGACAATGGTGTCTTCAGTCTGCATTATATATGAAGAGTGAAGACGGTGGTGTCTTTAGAAGAACGGTTAACTTTACTTACTACCATTGCTCTCAACTTCTTCTATGTGTGAAAAAATCATCTCCAAAGTATATTCTTCCTCAGTTCCTCTCTTTTACTTACTACACACTGATCATGTTCTTTATTTTTTTATAACATGGCCATGAACATTATATGCATGACAACATATTCTGCATTCAAACATACACATAAACAATCTAATATTTAGTCTACCTACTCTCTCTATACTTTTATAACTGACTGATCATGTTCTTTTTTCTTTTTCTTTTTTTCAGTTTCAAGAAAGGAAAGAGTCATACATCATCATTCTATCAGTTTTTCGTATCACCTTTGCTTGCTCCTTAATTAGACTAGCAGTACTTACTTGGTTAGGTCTAGATTCACATTATGTAGACTATGTATGAAGTAATTAAAATTATCTTATTTTAAAGATAAAAAATGGAAGATAAATTAGGTTTCATTGACTATTTAGGATGCAAAAAAAAAAATCTTTCTAAGGCGTCAATACCAAAGTCTACAAATGTGAATGTTTATCCAAGAAATCAACAAGAAGTTTATCACTCCACTCCTCCTATGCTTACTCAGGTCCCTCGCATAGGGATCAACTTGATTGAGCGGCTTATCGATCCTGTATTAAGAAAAAATAGTCATGGATATGCTATTTTTTAGTATGTGATTTTATTTTTGGACTTTTTTACGTTTACGGTTAAGGTCGACCCCCCTCTCTTAAATTCCTGCGTTCGCCCCTGGAGAGGGCAGCACGTTGTCTTTGGCGGGCGGTTTGTAACTCCACAGAGAGAAACTCTTTGAGGTGATGGAGAGGGTTTCACAGGAACTCCAGGGATCAGGGGGTTCTCACAAAAACTTGAGAGAAGGGGGTTTCTCTAGGGAGAGAAACCCAAAGATGGAGGGGGTTTCAGTGATCGGAGAGATGGAGGGGGGTTTTATAATAAAATAAAAAAAATAAAAAAAGTTTAATTGCACTTTGATACCCTCAACTATTTCAGTTTTTCAACATAATATCCTAAACTTTTTTACTCAACAACTCGATACCCTCAACTATTTTAATTTTTCAACTTAATACCTAAAACAATAAAAAATTCGAAACTACCCTTGGCTCCCTTTCTCTCTCCCCATGCCCCCCTCCCTCTCCGGCGGTCGATACCCCCTCCCCCCATCCGGCGGTGCGCGAGGAGGGGGCATGGGTGTAGGAGGGGGTGGGGGCGACCGATGACTAGAGGAGGGGGCGCAGGTGGAGGCGGGTAGTGGTGCAACTCGGACAGGTTGGGTCAGGCTTAAGGTCAATCCGAGCCCAACCCGAGGAATCATAAGCCTAGCCCAAGCGCAAGCCCGACCCAAGCTCGGGTTCAACATATGAAGCCCAAGACCAAGCCCGAAGGATCGGGTTGGGCTCGGGTTTGGTCGGGTTTATCAGTCTCTAATATAATATTTGAAATAATTTTAAACAAAAGTAATATTAAACACATAATCAAATAGCAATCAAGTCTTGATCACTATAAAATACAAACTAAAATAAGATTTATGACAAGGAGTTGAAGAGTTTGAGTAAAGAAATTTAGGATTTAAATTTTTTATTTAAGAAGTGTATATATATATATATATATATATATATATATATATATATATATATATATATATATATATATATATATATTTAAGTCGGATTCGGGTTGTTCGGGTAACACAACACATGAACCCGAGCCCAACCCGATTTTGATCGGGTTCAAATATTTTAACCCAAGCCCGAGTCCAAACCTGAGAATCTTCAGCCCTAACCCAACCCATTAATGGGTTTACCCGATCGGGCTCGGGCTTTGCCCACCCAAGTTGCACCCCTAGGAGGCGGGAAAGAAGGGCGGTGGGAGGAGGGGGGAGGCGTGTGGGTGGCCGGAGGGGGGGAGCAGGGGGAGGGTGCGGGCGGGACGGAGGAGGGGAGGGAGCTGTGGGGTGGCGGGAGGGGAGGGTGCGGGTGATCGGAGGGGGAGCGTAGGGAGGGTGGCCGGAGGGGGGAGCGAGGGGGGGGGGGAGGGGTGCGGGAGGAGGGGTGCTGGTTCGGTGTAGTTTTAAATTTTGAGCAGGAGCATTATTGTCCAAAAAAAATTCAGGGTATCAAGTTGAAAAGAAAAGAAGTTCAGGTATCAAGTTGAAAAATAAAAATAGTTGAGGGTATCAAAGTGCAATAAAGCCTAAAAAAACTAGAGAGGGGAGGAAACATGAAAAAAAAAGTGTGCAGGAAAAGAAATTAATTCCATGGAATTATTTTTCTAGGAAAAAAATTCTATGGAATTTGATTGCAAGGTAGAAAATATGTGGGAAAGAAATTAATTTCTTGAAATTATTTTTCTAGAAAAAAATTTCGTAGAATTTTTTAAAAATTCATGGAAAACTTAATTTTGGTGTTTGATTGTCATTATTTTTCACGAAAAGTAGTTATTTTCCGAAAATGATATTTTCCTATGAGTTGGACAAGTTTCATTTTTCACCATTTTAGAAGAAAATATGAAAAATGATAGTTTTTGGAAAATAATTCCATAGAAAATATAAGCTATCAAACACTACACTTGGTGGAAAATTTGTGACGGAACTATTTTCCATGGAAAAAAAGCCAAATCAAACACAGCCTTATGTAAATTTCTCACGAGTTTTAGTATCACAAATAAGATAAAAATAATTAAACTATAATATTAGAATTTTCGTAACGGTTGTTTATTTATTGTAACAGGTTATAACTGTGACAAGTCTGTCATTATAATAACCATTACTAAATGAAAAAAAATTGTATTGCAACTTACATGTTTTGGTATAGTGCAAATATGGATCTGAAATCTAACAAATAACTTAGTGTGATGTGTGCTATGTTTTCGTATAGATCATATCAAATGTTCAATTCGAATAACTGCACTAAACCATCTGCAAATTATTTATAGGTTTTTATATAGATCATGTCAAATATGGTGGCCTCCTCCTCGACCCCCAACCTCAGCGGAGAAATGGTTGCGGCACTGGCAAACGTGTCCATCGTCTTCCAAGACGACATCGCATACTCTAGCAAGCTTATTAAGAAAGAAACCTAATATAAAATAAAATAAAAAGGGATCCATGAAGAAACGAAATATGATATAAATAGGGATCTGAAAACCAAACCTTGAATGGGAGGAGAGAAGCTCTCGGCTGACGATGGGAGAGAGAGAACCAAGCGTGCTTGAGAGAAAAGAACTACGTCTGAGGAGTGAAATAACCCAAAAGACTGTAGCCATGGATATAGAGCGGGTTTAAGGGTCTGGTTCCATATATTTTAGGTTATTATTCAATTAATAAATTACAAAAAAATATTTTTCTACATAGGCTTATATCGTCGAACATATAGTGTCTTTCTGCGACATGTACCATTCATGTTGCCAAACATATAATATCTTTCTGTGACATGTACCACATGTCGTGTAACACCCAGTTTCTGGAATGAGAGTATTTTTGAAATTTTGTATTTATAATTATTATTTATTTGTATTTAACTCACATTATGATTTTAGTAATTTTTTTAATCAATTTAAAACTGTTTTAAGTCATGGCTTGTGATTTTGGTGCCTTGCTAGTGTAACCTGAGAGACTGTCTGACCTAGAGCCTGACCATGTCATTAGGATAATTTATTTCTACTTTTGAGCATGAGAGTATTTTGGTCATTTGGCCTCCTTGAATTATTTTATGAATTATTACATTGGTGATTGTTAATTTGACTTTTGACTAGCTGTGACTTAAGAGACTGTCCTAGATTTTGACCTTGACTTTGGTGACTTAGTTAACATGGTATGGACCCTAATCTAACTCAAGTTGGTCTTTGTTGACTTAAGTTGGCTAAGTTTCATGAAGAGAGTAGGAGAATTTTTGCATTGGACCATAGGCTAAGGACTTGAGCTAGTTAGCTAGTGCAACTTGGCCCATAGCACATTAGTGAAACCCTAACCCTAATTCTTTCCTTTATGACCAGCCACTAGGTCATCCCCTTCCCTATAAATAATCTCCTCCTTGTTCTTGCCTCTTTTATTATTTTTCCAAGCTTTGAAGAAAGAGGTAAAGAGCCATTCCATAACCTTTTCATTTCAACTCCTTTTTAACTCTAGTCTTTTGCATTATGACCTAATTATTGTTTATTTACTGTTGGTGGAGAGTAATCCCAGATTTTGAGTAATTTGGGGATCCGAGCTAGCAAGGAGGAACACTTCATTTTGGGGCTTTTTCTTGCTAATTGTACCTATAGGTAAAATCCCTTAAATTGTATTAATATTTCGTTTTCTTTGCATATTAGGCTAGATCTAGGTGTCCCTAGCTATCCCTAGAATTTGGATGGATTTCGTGTCCGTTTGGTGTCCGTATCGGACACGTGTCGTAAGTGTAGTGTAGGTGTTTGATTAAATGCCTCTGAGGATTTTATTTTTGATTTTTGCTAAACTAATTGCATGAATTTGTTGATCTATATGTGTATACTAATTTTTGTGAAGACTGAGTAGGTTTTCGTGTCGTGTCGTGTCAGAACGAGGACATGAACACGCACGCAGCAGGTTGCGCTCAGTGCCCTGCTGCTCGGGCACTATAGCGGACACGATACTGCACGTCTTGACACAAAATTTTGGACACACCTAGGACACATGACTGACACAACACACATAAATTTTGGGAAGATATCATCGAGGGCTTTAGGAGAAATCCCATCCGCACGGGTTTTGCACTGACACTGCGCGCGCGCAAAATCGCGTCTGATACACGTTGATTTCTTTGGACACGGCTTAAGTGGACACGATACAGACACTTGTTCACGAAGCCCTACTATGGGCGAAACCATATGCATGAGCTTTACCCACCTCGAGCACTGTGTCGAGCCTACGAAGGCTCGACATGGCTGCACGATGAGTAAATTTTTCCAGTTTTCTGAAATTTTGAATATTAGTTTTGGACACTACGTGTCCCAATTTCTGGACACGAGGGATTCTCCCTGGACACGAGGGACATGTCCCCATGTCTGCACCCCACCGGCACATGAATTTTATTGGGTTTTCGATTTGGTTTTTGGGTTGAAAAAGGGGTTTTTCCTGATACTTGTTCACTGTTGATTTCTGCTGAGTTCATTTGTGATTTAACCTGTTTTGTGTGTTTTAAATCGATTGGTTATACACCTATATTCGTATCAGGGATTAACCTACATGCTAGGTTATGATGGCATAGGAATTTCAGTTTGAATTGCAAATGGGGCTGTGGATTTTCATTTACTGATACAATGTTTCTTTACATTTTCCAGTTTGATTAAATCTGATTTTTCCCCCTTCTCTTTCCTTTTGTTTTCATGAATGGTACGTTATAGTATCTTAACTAATATATTTATATATATATATATATATATATATATATATATATATATATATATATATATATATATATATATATATATATATATATATATATATATATATATAAAAAAAAAAAAAAAAAAAAAAAAAAAAAAAAAATATATATATATATATATATATATAAGCATTGAATGTATGTATATATATTGTGGGTTAGTGTCATGAGTTGTAATGTAGGAATATGTGTACTTTGAATCTGTGATAGGCTTAGGATGTTAGTAGACTGCGGGTATCTTGATTGTCTTAGTGTGTTTAGGTTGAGTAGGAGTTGGGAAGTAGATGTCAGTAGCAGTAGGCAGGGAGCTTGGGGTAGCCTTGGCTTGCATTGCAGTTGCAGCAGCAGGAAATGCTCTGCCTTGGCTTGCAGAGCAGTAGCTAGCATTAGGAGCAGCACCTGCATTTGCAGGAGGGGCACCCTTGGCCTTGCATTGCAGTGGCAGTGGACTGGAACTTATTGGCAGTAAACCCCCATGTTCCTGCAGGTGATGTGCACATGTGTGATACATGGTTGAGAGAGTATGTGTTGAGGAATAGGTAATTGTATAGGTTATTAGAGATTGAGTTATCTGTGATGGTTAAGTAGCATTAGGCAGAAAGGGTAAGGTGAGTGTATACATGTATGAGTGAACTTTGAGGTGTGTTTTGAGTGAATGTGAGGATAGAGGATAAGTCAGATTGTTAGTGTGTTTAGAAGGGTGATAGAGTATTCTGTGAAATGGTTATTGCCATGGAAGGGGTTAGTCTTGGGTTAGTTGGCTTGACCCACATCATTAATGTATGATATCATGTAGCCTATAGTAGCAGTGTATATATATATGTATACATGATGACAGTAGGCATGCATATATAGGTTCATTACATTGTGACTTGTGTACATTGCAAATCTGGAAACTGAGAACACTGTCACTCAAGCACTCACTCACTCACTCCTTACACACATGTATGCCTAATTGAACACAATGTAAGCACAGCCACACTATCTACATTACACTAATTTTAGATTTCTATAAACACTGATTTCCCTATGTCCTCTACACACACAACACTATTTTCCTATTACACTATTGACACACACTGCTATACACATTCACACTCACTAATCCCCTGTACACTGTCCAGTTTTACTTACACACACTCATAGCAATGCCATGTAATGTGTGAACCCATGCCATGTGTAATATGCCTAGTGATCTAAACTAATATGGGCATGTGTAGATATGAGTAGACATGTGCACTCTATGTGAATGTTGCCTAATGTATATCCTATGATACTAATGTATGCATGCTACATAGATTGGATGTTTGTTGGCTTGTATGGACTTGGAATGGTTTTTTGACCTAGTAGACTAGAGTACTGACTTGGGTTGACCCAGAGCTGACCAAGTTTGACTTAGACCTAGTTTGACCTAGACAGTTGACCAGGGTTGACTTAGAGTTGACTTTGACCTAGATTGACCTAGAAATCATGTAGATTGCATCGTAGCTTTCATTTTCCTTGTATTGAACATGTCATAACCCTATCACTATAAGAAAAAACTCTTTTTACAACGTTCCATCTACAACACTTCCTAAAAATGTTGTTAAAAAGGGGGGTCTTCTACAACCTTTATAGTAAAAACATTGTAAAATATATGTACAAACAACGTTTTATATTCAAACGTTAAGGCTTCTACAATGGTCATTCACAAAACTTGTGTACTACTGGCTTCAACAACATTTTATTAACATTGTAATATTTATTAATTTTGACAACAGTTATGTAAAGTTGTCAAAGATATTTATTTTGACAATGTACTTAAAATATTGTAAAAATGTCATATTCAACAACGTTTATCAAATGTTGCAATTTGTTTATATTTTACAATGTTTGTTTGATGTTGTAAAATTAATTTTATTTTACCACTTTATATAAACGTTGTGTATGTCATATCATTTTACAATGTTTAAGAAACATTGTAAAATGGTTATATTTAACAACTTTTATAAAATGTTGTAAAAAGATGTGTATTTCACAACGTTTAGACAATGTTATAAATTTATATTTAGAATATTTATAGGATGATAAATGTTGGTCTTATTAATTAGGTCGATACCTCACTTGGTAGCATCTCAAGATTAAATGGATATGTCATGTGCTGAAATCCATCCCTTCTATGGCTTCGAAAGACAATCATAATATATTAATAGCTTCTTGCTCTTTCTAATCTTTATTCTTGTAAAAAAATATGACTCCTCAACCTCTATTTTACTCTTTAAAATGCTGCTTTAGCTTGCATTATGGCATATATTAAAATAATGAATCATTAAAAATATCTAACAACTATTCAAATTTCTAAAGTTTAATTATTGAGATAAATAAGTTTTCTTCATTTACATGCTTTTACAACTTATTATACTTTTACACCCTTGATGATTGGCTTTTTATTCAATTATATTTGCTGAATTGACTGGAAAAGATACTCCCAACATCACAATCAGTTACTATCAGTAGCGACGATATCAGATTAGGAAAAGCCAAAATATATCGTTATCAGTCGTATCGTATCTGTATCGGCCTACACTTCAAATTATAGGTTAAATGATTTCAAGTCTAAGATGGAGGGATGATCCCCACTTGACCAGCCTAAGGGTTGTCTTTTAATCTTTGGCAAACACTAATGGGCTATGCAAGTCTGGTTGTTTGGACGAGGCACTGCACCTGTTCGACAAAATGGGTTGATTATTTTTAAAGCGAGTAATTGAGGATTATTACATAAAGCAGGTAAAAATCTTCTAGTTTCTTCAAGTCTTTATGCTTTCCTTTTTATATATTTATTTTTAATTTGCATTTTCTCAATACGGTTATTTTGTTCAGGTGGCAGTAGCAACAAATCAGTCCCCAAACCAGCAGATGCCTGTCTACAATCTCCCCTCCAAGATCCTTTGTCATTTTATTAATGTCCAGTTGAATGTAGCTCTAACTGAAACATTATAATTGAAAGTTATTACTTGTAACGTAACATGTAAGTTTTTAGAAACTTTGTATGGACTCGAATACGACACGACACAATGTGCACACCATCTACTTTCTTGTTGTGTATGCTGGAATATCCGTGTATGTGTCTATGTTTACGTCTATGTCTGTGTCAATACGTATTCGGCATGATGCAACACAAATGAAACTGGTTTTTGAAGTGTGTGTTGTTTATGTTTTTTGGGATTCTTTATGACTTTGAGAGATTTTTTATTTATTCAGGTCGAACCAGACACGGATGAGGTGTTTTCTTTTGTGACTCTGCACCCTTAAGTGATGGTAGGTGGTTGAAATCTCAGGATGCAAAATTTTAAAATCTTGGTGTTTTTAAAATATAAATTTTAGTTTATTGGCGTTGAAAATTTATTGTTGTTTGTTACTCATTTGTTAGCAAGATTAGAATGTTGAGGAGAAAGAGACTGCCTCCTCCTCCATCGCGACCACTCGTCCACTATTGCAGGTTGCTCCCTTTTTTCTATAGACTTAAAACTATTCTATCGATAAAATATGCCTTCTTATTAAATAATTGGCTTTATGTTTTTGTGGCAAGTCGTTTACTACTTCGTGGAAGAATATGACATCAATTTTTGTGATCCAGCATAGAAACATGGTTGGCGATCTTTGATGATTCATTATTGATAGATTTTGTGCCCTACAAGTTTGAATTGTGATTGAAGATTTTCAACAAGTCTGAATTGAACTTCCTATACAACCTCTCTAACATATAATCAGATAGCTTGAACAAAACCCACCAACAAGTTTGAAATGTGATTAAAGATATTCAGTTGAAAATATTGAAAAATGTAGCTTACTGTCTAAAGCAAACAAGTAATAACATACTATATCATAAAATTATAATACTCTGAGACTTAGATCCCAGAAAAAACGTAATGGACCTAGGAGAAGAGGAAACACAAGTCTGAAGGAATGTTATTTTAAATCACTAGATCGCCTTCTACTATTTATATACAAATAGAATGTCATATGTTCTGTTCAGCACCTAGAATGTGATTTTATGTGATGAATCACTAGATCGCCTTCTACTATTTACATAGATTGCCATCTACTATTTACATAGATGTCAGATGCTATGTTCAGCACCAAGAGTGTGATTTTAAATCTAGAATAGGTATGAAGGAGTGTATCCTTCCATTTAAACCACTACAACAAATAGGGCCTATAATAGCAGTTTTTCTATAGCGTTCAAGTGTCCCCGCTATAGAATGTTATCAACAATAGCGTTCTTTCTGCAGTACTATAAAAATATCTATCTATAGCGTTTCTTGAATGCTGTAGAATCTATAACATTCATATGTTTGTATGTCAAAGCAGATCATGTTCGAATCCTAGGATAACCAGCATAGGTTTTTATTTTACATGATAAAAGAACAGACTAGCATATTTGGCGTGAAAGTATATAATTTTACAAAATTCGTGTCCAACATTTACAAAACTCATAGCCTAAACCCCCTAATATTCATTCTTCCGCGCATAACTATTGCCCCTAAATTTTTTCTCATAACACTACAAGAATATACACTACAAAAAAAAAATCATTTTAGAACGTTTGAAAATTAATTTTTATAACTTTTTTAAAAAAATGTTACAAAAATTCTATAATGCCTCTTAATATAACGGTTTAGAGGAGTATCTGACTTATTATAACATATTTTATATATAAACGTTACATATAATTTGTACTTTTGTAACAGTTCTATATTCATGAAAGGTAGGGGTGAGCAACGGTTCGGTTCGGTTCAAACCGAACCGAATATATGAAAATCAAAATAACCGTAAACTGTATTTCTCAAAACTAAAAACCGAACCATTTTTATAGAAACCGAAAAAAACTGAACTGAATTAATTCGGTTCGATTTTCGGCTGGTTTGATTTCATGAGCTAATGTATCGGATCTTCAAATTTTTAGCAAAATAAGCCTATTTAAATAACAATTTATTTTAAAAACCTAAAAAAATTTCGTTCCCCGCCTGAGCCCGCTCCCTTTTTTTGTTCCGCTCAAAAAAAATTCATCCAACACAACCAAGCACATAAAACCCTCCCCCCTCTCTCTTCTCATCCAAATCTCCCACGCGAGAAACCCCAAATTTTTCTAATGCTCAGCCACCTTCTTCCATATTCCAAACCCTAACCCATCATCTTCATTCTTCCCTCCGAATAGTTGTGAAGAATTTTTCTAGGGTTAAGGTTAGCGTTTAGGACGGGTTAGGGTTTGGGATTTGGAAGGTGGAGGGGGGATTCGGAGGGATTTGGAAGGTGGAGGGGGTCGCTGGAAGCAATCACCCACCTCCCCATTTAAAACCCACGCATCCACCACCATGTCAGAATTAGGGTTAGGGTTAGGGTTTCGGAGAGGAGCGAGATGTGGAACTCGTCGGAGTCGGCGTTCTCGAGGTCGTGCTCCTTCAGGAAGTACGAGGAGGAGGAGGAGCTGCGCTGGGCCGCGCTCGAGCGCCTCCCCACGGCAGCCCGCGTCCGCCGCGGCTTCCTCCGGGACAGCGCCGGGGGGTTCTCCGAGGTCGACGTGTCGAGGATGGGGTCCGGGGAGTGGGCGCCGGTCATCGATCGCCTCCTCGGCGACTCCGCCGACACCGAGGAGTTCTTCCGACGGGTCCGCCGCAGATTCGACGCGTGAGCTTCGATCCCTTATTTATAGACCTTAATCTTCCAGAAGGAGCATCCCGATATTATTGCCATCACCTTCACCACCAACAAGAAGGAGCATCCCATCGACGTCGGATGACTTTACTAGATTTCTAGTTCATGATTTTTGATATGATGATGAGCAAGGAGGAGCGGCCAACCGACGTCACTTTCTCCCTCGACGACGACACCGACCGAATCGAGATAAATCGGTGGTGAGTTTTTGCTTGTGGTGGTGACGCCCAGTTGGTCAATATCGATTGATTCTCTCTCTTTTGTGTTTTTTTAAGGATAAGCATGGCTTCGGATGCGACAGAGGTAGCAGTTGTTCAGTAGGTGTTATTTTTTTCCTAGAGCTACTTAGTTTTGTTCAGTTTTCCCCCTAATTTTGAGTTTTTCTCTCATTTACATTCAGCGGGTGTAATTATAGAAGAAAAGAACATGCCTATGTTTCATTCTATTATTGATCATGATATAGCTAAAGAAATCCCAACCTGTGCCCAAAACGTATTTGGCATAACTGGCTAGGTATTATTTGCATTCAACTTGATCTGTTTTTCTTTGAAGAGGTATTTGCTTATTTTTATATTAGAGAATAGATTCGTTATATTTGTTTATGAAGCTATGTAACAGTAGTTGGAACATTGATGAACTTAAATATTTATCCAAATCCTTGAAATATAAATTACTACCAAGTCACTTGGTTGTACGTTAATGTACATTAGAATTCACAGGAACTCTGTTATACCTAAAAAGGTTCCTCCGGTTCCTTTCCTTCTCCTAACATGCACAAATTTTATTTGATTTTAAATACACTAGTTCTTTGCTTTGTCTGTTTACTCTTAATTATCTCAACTATATGGCTAAGTTCAATTATTGTCACTTGTGTTTCACAAATTTTCTTTTCTCTCCTTCATAATTATATATTTTTGTTTATTATCTAGATAGAGCCAAAAGGCCCAATGCTACCAAAATCGGAGGTCCTAAAAAGGCCTTGCCTATTGAAGTACCAGCCATTCTACTGGTCGAGATGAACAAATTGACCTATAATTTTGTCTAGAAGTCTTTTATTGGAGAAGGTTCATATGATTTAGTGTGCAACTTTGAGTTCAGGAGAGTCTGCTGCAATCAAGAAGCTCGACCCATGTGTCTTGCAAGATTCAGATCCTTTGAAGTTCAGGTGACATTATATACATAGTAAGAATACTTTTTCCCTGTTTCTAAATTGTTAAACTGAACTCAGAGTGAGATACTTGTTCTCCTTAGTAAATGTGCTCATTATGAAGTCTAGTACTAAGAAAGGAAGTTGATTTTCTTATAGTAGAAAAATGGGTTAACACACAGATGGTAAGAATGTTAAGTCCCAATGACTGATCAATGTGATCTTTAGTATTCTAGTTGATTTGTATTCCTTCACTACACATTAACAATAGCTAGGTTCATTCGCACTGTCGAAATCCTGCCATATGTTTATAACTTTATATGAGTTTCTCAGTTTGTACTATAATATGTTTTCATGACCAATGTAAACTTTCAGTAAATGATATCCATTTATTTCCATGTTCTACATCAAGAGCAAGCCTTTTATCTTAACAAAGAATATAATAAGAGCATGCCTTTTATTGTAGGATTTGAATCTTAAAAGTGAACCTAAATCCTTAATCTGCAAGGTTTGGATATGACCTCATCCGAATCTGAAACCCAATAAGTAACATGAAACCAACTTACAATAGTAAATATCAAGTTTGTGACTCATCTTATATTAAAGTTTGAATGCTATGTCAAATTTAGATAAAAAAGAGTTGGTGATAAGGGAGAATTCATAAGCTTATGAGGAGGAACTGAAATTGATGTGATAGAAAGGATTTAAGAGACTCAATATCTCACACAATTACTTTCTAATGACCAAAAAAACATGACATCCTTTTATAAATGTACATAATGATTACCGGATTGTCATGTCTACCGTGTGAATTTTGGATGTTACTTCTACTGTGATCCTGATGGCTATTCAAGTGTTTAACTTTTTTAATCTTTTCTGTTTGAGATTTTGGACATACTTCTAAACGTTGCTTCTACTAGATATCAATTATCAAGTATTGTTGGATACTAGGATTTTCATTGTCTGGCTAACAGAGTATGAATTGTCAACTATTAGGTTTTGTTTCATGGATCATCCCTCACCAAAGCAGTCACCTGACAAATCATGTGAAGCCATCATTCCATAAACCTTCACAAGATGCAGCTAATAGGAAATATTGCCTTCATACCCCCATTGTTGGATCAGACTCATCTGCATCAGAAGGTTTGTTTTGTATATTATGATTTCTTTCTCCTTTAATTTACTGTTAAGTAATAGATGACTGCAGTTTCCCTGCTTTAGAAACGGGTTAATGTGCACTATTCTAAAATTTATATGCATGTACCTTAATATTGATGTCAAATGAGATGAAGGTGTTTGTTGTGCTAGTTGCTTTTAGCACTTTGGCCATATATATGCCAATATATCGTGAAATTTATCTGCATATTCAAGATTTTAAACCGTATGAGTTGTTATTCTCTTAAAAGTTTTTTCTTATATCATGTTCATGAACGTACTGCATATTTTAATATATGACGAGTTTCAGCAACCATATTTTAATATATGTCCTCTGAATATTTGGGTCTTTAAATTACAGCCGGTTCAAGTGATTGTCAACGTAGTTTTGTTCACTTTCTTTCAAGTATTTAACATTGTTTGAATGGTATGATGTGATTGCAATGACAACTAAGTTGTTTGATCTCAAACTGAACCCAAATGTAAGAGATTGCCTTGTTGATTGTTGTGCTTTGGTGCATTAGGGATATTATTGTGCTGCTTTAACAGATTAAAAATATCCACAAGTGTGTGTGTGTGTGAATCTTCTTTCCATTCAGCTCTGTTACGAGGCCATGTCTTATAATAACCACATGAAATGATTTTTTTGCATCATATACTTGAAGACACCATCTCCAAATTCCCATGATACACTCATATGATGAATCATATGCATTAAAAATTGAAATGTACAGTTGACTTGATCATATGATGAATCACATTAGGCTGCCACCATACAGGTAGCAAGAATTGTTTTGCTTCTTATGAAATGCACTATGTTGCTAAGATGGACATGATTTTCTCTTAGTTTGGTAATATGAATATTTTAGTTAGTTTCAGCTTTCAAATTAAATAGCTTTTCTACTTGTATGTTTTGAAATTGCTAGGTCCATGTATGTTCAAAACTTGAGGTATACATGTGGCAATGAGGTATACATGTGTCCAACTTGAGAGAGAAATTTCTGCCCAGTAAAACCTTCTTGCACTTTACTTCATGTATTACACTGCTTTACATAACACTACTGTCCTGCAACTTCACATTTAACACACTGCATGCCTCCTTAGCCACTGAACATATTGTATTCGCTATTACATAACACTACTTGAGTATCAGAAATATTTTTATCTTATTTTTTATATCATAATGTGTTTTCTTCTCAATTTTGTGTAGGTTGGCGTATATGTTTTTGATGGTTGTGGATAGCTGCTAGAAGGAAAGAGGCGAGCTGTTTTTTGGCCTACAAATATTTGTAAATGGAATGGTTTATTTTGGACTACAGATACTTTGTAAATGGAATGATTTATTTTGGCGTAAAACTACTTTTTCTACATCTTGAATGTTTTAATGACTACTACTTTTTGTACATCTTGAATGTTCTAATGAAACATATCATATTTTGGCAAATCTTTACTATATCTTGATTGATCGAAATGCAAGTTGCGATTGAAATTATCTGCGATTATTGTTATTTACATGTGATACAAAACATGTTATGAAATATGAAATTCTGTAGCTTCATAATATAAAATTCTGTAGCAGGTTTATAGCACTCAAAACGTCTAAATTGCTGCTACTACGATAGCATATGATGTCTAAATTGTTGCTACTACGATAGCATATGATGAACGCTATAATAAATCAAATCATTCATCAAACGCTATAAATCATCCACAGCATTCACAAATGCTATAAATAATCCACAGCATTCATAAACGCTATAAGTAATCCACAGCACTCATGAACGCTATAAACTATCTACAGCGTTCTAGAATGCTATAAAGTATTTACAGCATTCATAAACGCTATAAACCATCAACAGCATACACGAACGCTATAAACCTTCTACAGCATTCATGAACGCTATAATGTTATAGCGTTCACATGTCTGGACATACTATAGCGTGGGCGATCATAGCAGACAGAATCTGCTATAGAAGACTTTCTATAGCATTATGCGCATGCTATTGTAGGCCATATTTGTTGTAGTGAAACATTCCTTAATATGTCAGATGTTCTGTTCATCACTGAATTGTCATGATGCTATAGCTTTATTAGTCTTTTTGCCTTTTTAAGAGTATGCATGTTCTCTAAGCAATCAATTTATTAAGTTTGCAATTTACCTAACATTTATACTTTAGACCTTGGGTATGTCTATATTGGGGTTAAACAAAGACTAGGGGATCTTTTTATCTTATAAATAGTGTACTGAAGTAGGACTTCAGCCATATCAAAACAAATGTCACCGAACTACATGAAATGTTGCATTCTTCTCTCTATATATGATTTAACTAGCAACACATTGCTACTACACCTTCTGGTAATTGATATACTCTACTCTCAAAATATTTATGGTCTCAGTACATTAGCTTATGAGTGCATTGCCATTGGAAATATGAAATGATGGCAACAATACTTTTTGCTTAAAGTAAGTGCTAGCTCATCTTACTGTCATTCTCTAAAGTCCTAATTTAGTCTTAGAAAGTTACATTTATAGATGGCCTTGTTGATATATTTAATATTTTTATAGAGACAGGATGTCATGTGCTTGTTTATATAATCTCAAATGCATGATAAATTGTCTCGGTAGGTTTGTACAATTAGGAACTTGAATTAGTATAACTACTTATCATTAATGCCTCTTGATGACAAAAGTATTAAGTTTCTAATGATTGTCATCAATAATTAAGAGGGGCTATTCATCTTAATTAAACCTTTCATAAAGTTGGGTTTACCCAGTCTTGTAGCCAGTCCCTTAGCTGGTGAGAGAAGCAAATTAGCATATGGAAACAATCAAGATAGGTGTATTTAATGCAAACCCTATATATTATTGTTTATTGTATTATTTCAAAAGAGAATCATGTCACCATATTTAAAAGACAATCATGTCAGATTTTTAATTGCTTGGAATCAATATTCTTGTTTTTGGTATTAATTTGCTCTTAGATATATTTTGGGAGTGGGAACTCCTTGACAGTTCATTTATTTTTGTGAGTGAACTGACTTGAAGCCTGTGAAGCTATACTTGAATACTTCTGGAAAAGAAACATTGTATAATATTGAAGTAACAATTTTCTATCTTGAGGTCCTGCCCTCATTATTTGACTTGATGTCGTAACTAGGTAGTTGGGGTTCTGTTTTTAGTAAGGGAGGATATATATGTTGCCTCTAAGATATGGATAATGAAGAAAATCTTCTACATCCATGCCTCTAGAGGGTTATAAGGAAGATTTAGATGTGAAAATGGCACTCATGTATTGACATATTGCACAAACAGATGTTGCAGTAGCAATTGTGAAAATCCAACCATTATAGTGATGGTGAGTATTTGTTAGCATTAATACGATCTAAAAGAAGTGACTGTCGAATGACCAATAAAGTCCTAATGCAAGAGACCTCTTGCTATCATTAGATCAAGCAATTAGAGCTGCCAATTTCAGTTGCCAACTCGATACATCTCACAGAACATATGGATGTTGTGCAACAACTCCAGAGCCAAGCAAATGAAATTATTGGTGGGAACACTCCAGAAACACAACATGGAAATATAAGAGCCAAACAGCTTCTCTGTAGGACAAAGCGTGCTTGTTTCTAGAAATCTCGAGTTGTGAAGCATGCATTTGTGTCTAGAGGTATTCATGGAGCATTAATCTTTATACCCTGCTTCAAAATTTTCAAATATGGTTTTTTGAACTTCCGGTGTCAATTGATTGAGCCAGTTATGCATATGATTGTTTTGTGACAAATGTAAATATTGTATTCGTTATGCGTTGCATGGAGGAAGACACATAATTCAGTGTGCTAAGTATTTTGGACATTTACATTTATGTGTCAGCAGTCCTGAATACTTATATCATTTAGTTCATTTGCATCAGTGTTAATGTTTACTGAAGAGTCGCTCAATCTTCGGTCACATTTTTGATTCTTTATCCCTGACAGATCTCTCCTAGGACATGAATTTGTAGGCAGAGTTAAATAAGATCCATTAATGTTAGCTAAAATTTCATGTTTTGAATGATTTACAGTACTGATCTGTGTTCTTAAGTTCTCTTATTTCATTATACATCTTGCTAGGAGAGAAACATAAATTTGGAATCCAGACTTGTACCATTTTCCAAGAATCTTCAGTTGCTTAATTCTTGTCCTTAATCTTTTAACTAATTTTGAGACCCATGTTTTACTATTGATCTTATTTTATATTTATCTTAGCTTCTCACTTTGTATATAAACAAAAGCCATTTAGGAACTCATCCAAAATTCTGAGTGTCGAACTTGGATGTGCTCAGATAACTTGCTCTTATACTTCAATATGTGATATAAGTTCTTTCAGGTTATTACTATCGACTTTACCTGATACATTGTATTTGTCCCTCTATGCAAGGTTCATACCTGCAAGACAAGTTTGTTAAATAACATTACAATATTCTGCACATTTTTTAAGCATGAGATATTATATTGTTTTATAGGCTATATGCTGTCATTTTTATCGTGGAAAGTTGTTCATCAAGTTCAATGTTATTCATTTGCTTTGTTCATCAAGGTTCATACTTGCAAGACAAGTTTGTATGGAAATTTATACAGAGTACCCAATGATGCATAGATAATTTTGATACTGTTACCACATTATCTTCCTGGCATTCTTAGATCAGTGTAGCAATGTTTCAAGAACTGTGTACATCAAGAAAATTGAATATCCATACTTTGCCACAAGATTAAAATAGCACATTCTTCTGCTCTATGATTTGTTTGGTTAAGACCCTTTGTCTGTTGATGATCCATATTTTAGACACCAAAGAATATTACTTTAAGGATACTTACAAGACTAAAATAGCTCATTCTTTTGCTCATGCTATTTTTTCAACTTGGTTTTGGTTTCATTGTTATTTATCTACTATGTATGATGTTCTTGCTATTCTAGTGCGGTGCAACTGCAAGACACACTGCTTTATCTTGAAAAATGATCATCTATACTCCCTTTTCTTCCTTGTCTGTTGTACAGAGGTTTTTGAGGAGGTGTTGGAAATTGTATCCTATATGACATTCTATTCCCCGACAATATCCTAGGAGATGTGGAGTCTTTGGCCTTTCATGATGGAAGCACTTAAAGAATGGGCAATAGACTTCTTTGAAAGTAAGTCTGTAAAAATGCAAATCTGCTTATCAATGTTGTTTATTCAGTCAAGTTAGTGTTCTATTGTTTCGCTTTTGAGCAATGACTAACCCATCTTTTCTAAACTTTGCAAAGCATATGCATTAGTGTTTTATAATAGTATGGGTATGAGTTCATATTATTTTCAACTATTTTCAAGTTTATAGTGGCTAGAGTGTAATGTATATGCAACTTTACTCCCTGCACTGTTATGTGATATTATGCTCAGTCACTTACTTCTAGTATTAATTCCAGATCCATTATGGCTGCAGTTTATGTTTTAAAATTGTGTAACCTTTAACCTTTTGTGGCTTTTAAGTACACCATTACCCCCTTTTAGTCTCTTCGAATGCCACAGAAAGCTACATCACCAGCCACCAATTCAAAATTTGTCATTCATTTTCAACTTGCAACAGTTTTGTGTGACATTCTGAACTCTGAAGCTTAGATTAATTAAGTTAAATTAAATTAAGTTGCAGCATGGTCATATCTGTGTTCAATTCCTGACCAGTTGTCGATTGTCGCAAGTAACCCATCAATTTACAATCAGAACATAAGACTGAAAATATCAAGTATCAACAAACACCATTCAGCCTATTTAATACATTCAGGAAACTTCAATTCATAAATCCCAGATTACTTTCAAAGGGGAACAAGAAACCATAAAATGAAATTGCCTCCTGAACCCAACATCCCCGTTACACACGCTAACATCTAACTTGAGTCTAGACAAAACTCTGCTTTAAACATTAAATTTGTATGTAAAAGCTGAGAATACTTACATACAATCGAGATCAATAAACTCTGCTTTAACCAATAAAGCTGCAAGACAGTAAAGCCCAGAAGGAACAGGCTTGTTTACTTCCGCGCCTTGATAATACTGGAATTTAAATCCCAATATTTGAGCAGCATGTGACTGTATACAATGCATTGTCTCAATTTGATGTGAAGGAGAAAATAAGACAACTCTTATAAACAGCCAAAGAAAAGTCAGATAATACCTTCGAAAATATAGGTATAAGATTATAGAAAATATTGTTGTCAAGATAGAGTTCAAAACATTCCAAAACATGATACAAACAATCAATATAAGAACAGTATTAAGTAAACCATATCTTCGAAAATACATGATAACAAGGAGTGATGTAGAAAAAAAGGAAAGAGACTTACAATGTCAAAAACACGATTTGGGTCCAAATCAAAATGACCAATAAGTGACTGTGTATTTGCAAAAAGAGAAATTAGTCACGAGTAAAAATAATATATTAAGAGATGATTACTTTTCTGAGTGCCTTGAGCTGTGAATATCACAACCTTAATTGTGCTAATTGTAGCCATCAACGTACTCTCTGGCATTGCATCTAATCCACCTTGATTGTAAAAATACAATTCATAACACTCATTTGAGTAAGATAGTAATCTGCTCATTCAACATCTCTCGCTCACCTTCTTCGATAAATGACTGCAGCCTGATTACCCATGCACGCATAGGTAGCAACCATGATTAGTTAAATTTCCTCCAAAGTATAATAAATTTTACATACAATATGACAGGAAAAGAAATTCAGTAATTAGTGAGGTTTTACCTTCTAAGTTCTTCTTTCAAATGCAAGTTTTCTATACCGAAGCTAGTTATTTCTGGATTACAATCAACCTAGTTGAGGAGAGCCTCTATCTCCTTCATAAGTTCCACTTTCTCTTACAAAAGGTGTGTTTTCGCTGATAGTTATCAATTAATAATAGCCTCCAACCTTTTTTATTCCTTCCTCACGGAACCAAAGCCTCATCTTTAAACCTTGTACCTCCTCTGTTCTTTGAGTAGCCTGATGCAGAGCAGTATACTAACATTTGAGTTTCAAACATAGTAATACTCAAATTTGAGAATATATTATGATTGTCCAGAACTAAAACTGAAACAGGTATATTGTCCAAAACTGAAGCCATGTATGAATTTCATATTTATTAATAATCAAGACTATATAGAAGTCCCGTGTCACGATGAAAACATGTTATAATTGTCCAAAACTGAAACTGAAACAAGTATGCAAAATAAAGAACCATGTGTGCACAACACTACAACCCAAGACAATAAAATATTCCTAAAAACTTAAGCAGTTGTATGTATAGAACAGAAAGCAACAATCACAAAAGTGCCAATGTACCATCAAAATAATGAAATAATCATATATATAATGATCTGTGACTGTTTGCAAAGTTCATAAGCATTGCAGCCAATATATGATTAGTCCCATGTATATTGTATTATTACCATGAAAGGAAATACAAAACTTTTAAATCATATATCAAAAATTGAATAACATGTGCATATTCTAACTGAACAAAGTGGAGAAGCAAGCAGTTTAATATGTTAATGCTTACGTGGCCCTCCTTCATCCCCCTTATCGGGTGATAGTTCGGCTGCGGGTACTGCTCTCGCTTCGCTCGGATGTACGCTTGTTCCCATCGTACGATTGCTCTTTTTTTTAATATCAAATGGGGGGTAGGGGCATGAAAGCTAACTTGCATGTCTTAGCTCAGGACAAGTCTGCCCAATTATCATAATGTGATAGATAGACCAGACTTGCTAAAAGATGGAGAAGCAAGTAGTTTGAAGATGTGAATGCATACCTAGTTTACATCAAATATGGCCCCATTATCAACATTTAGTCACTTGCCGGAAAAGAGAAACATCCATGTACTTCTAATTTGTTCTATTGTCCAGTCCTGTTTTCAGATGCAACAACTTCAGAAAGCAGTATCTACCATATTACAAGAAAAAATTGAATTGATCATGCTTGATTTTAACAACAGCCAACAAATAGAGACTATCCGTATATAATGGATTTCAAAGAAAGAGAGTAATATAGAATAAGAACATAGTAGAGAATCAACAATCTTGAGAGGGAACCGGTTAAATTCAGTCTCTAAGAGAACTGGTTCCCTCTCAGACTATGAAGCAGAAATAAAGTATATCCCCTCCCTTTCTCATTCACATTCATTTACAACTAAAAAGTAGAGAAATTATTTTCAAACTAATTCACAATCATATATCAAATAACTAGCAAGTTTCTGGAAATTTTACATTTTTTCTGTTCATTAGACGATTTACATTCTATCTTAACATCATCCAGGAAGCTTCTTGTCAGTGAAACAACTTCTGCGTGTTAAAGCCTGTAAAACTGTTATTCCCATCTACACCTCTTTGTCCAAATATCGAGCTACATGTATAGTTGCTATGCACCATAGACAGTTGACTGCTATAAAGGTTTCAGAAAATGTATGAACTTGATTGTTGGAATATATAATATTATATTGTTACTAGTCTCTTACGCTACTCTATTCTAGTTCAGGGAACATACTACTCAGATTCAATCTTTACCTAGACATAGTTTTCCAGTTTGTATAATGCATCTACTATATGATTAATTCCATGTATATTGCATTATAACTGTGAAAAGGAAAAACAAAAAATTTTAAATTATATATCAGAAACTGAATAATTTGTGCATATTAACTAAACAAAGTGGAGAAATAATCAATTTTAATATGTTAATGCACGAAAGATAACCTGCATGCCTTAGCTCGAGACAAGTCTGGCTCAAATATGGCCAGTTATCGTAACATGATACAAGTTAATCTTAATAGAAGAAAAAGGAAGCTAGTAAAAGAAATAAACCTAACAAGTAACAAGCCTAGGCAAGGCCAAAGCAAGGAATAAGCCATAGTTGGTGGTTTTATTTGATTTGGTATTCATTAACCCTTCTACTCGTGCTGTGTTATTTTATTTCATATTTATGTAAGATTATCTGATTTTGGTGTTTATGCCTGTTATAGTTTACAAGTTGGATAGTTGAATGCTATGCAAATGCAGGGGTTGTAATATAAATCATTTATTGTACACATTCTCTAATTTCTCCCCATCTAAAAGTATCTCGAATCTTATTGAGCTTTTCTTATGTAGATATTCTTGTGCCACTGGACAACTACATATCGAGGAGTACCACACATTTCCTTACTTGCAAAGATCCTGATTACCAGCAAGGCCTGTGGAATATGCTTTCATATGTGAGTCATTGAAGCACATGTTATGTCATTAAACAGTTTGCATACCTTCCATCATTGAGTAATTTATTATCAGGGTTTCTTTATGAATAAGCTCATTAGCCCCATTAACTTGGAACAGCTTAACTGATCTAATTGCCATATTTTTCTTATTCAATACAAAAAAAATACAACATCCTCCTCAACAACAATCACGACCAGAATAGCAAGGCCGTCACCCAATTTCTTTTGGGTCAATACAGTAATTTATTTTTTTCATGCTGTTATTAAGGTCCATCCCTTTGTTTCAAGAGTAAACTGATAAGGACAATATGGATAAGAGAGAAATTTTTTCTGATCGATACTATAAGTGTCACCTACGTTGCACGAATATGGTCACATAGGGATACAAACAAGATTTGTATAGAACACCATTTCCCGTGTCCATGCAACATAGGCCCATGTTTTGCAACATTACCAATTGCTACATTTTTATCACCCCAGTCCACATATTCATCCTCAGTACCCAAGTTATCATTTAATGGTAGCATTATAGTATTCTAGTATCTTGTTCTTTATTGATCCAAATGTATAAGGGCTTTGATCTAACAAATGCAGATTATGTCCGACATAAATATGGAAGACACTGATATTGAGCCTGCGCCGAAGCTTATTGAAGTGGTCTTCCAAAACTGCAAAGGTCAAGTGGATCAATGGGTTGAGCCATATCTCAGGATTATAATTGATCGACTGCGTCGAACAAAAAGGCCATACTTGAAATGTCTTTTGATTCAAGTGGTGAGAAATTAGTTTCCTGAAGCACTACTCAATGCTGAATTCTCTTCCTTTCTGAATATTAATAAACCAGGGCTACTATACTATAGCTATTTTTTCATATTTGTATTTGCTCTTATAATTAAGTGATGGTTGGAGTTTAGACAACATTTTTTTTGCTTCTGTTGATTTTCATATTTGTATTCCTGATTTTCGATTTTGCGGCATGTTGAATTCAGAACAAGTCAATTATGGGACTCATCTTTTTCTTCAGATAGCTGATGCTCTTTACTACAACCCTTCCTTGACACTTGGGATACTACAAAAGCTTGGCGCAACAGAAGTTCTTAATCGGTGGTTTTAGATGCTACATCAAGTTAAAAAGAGTGGAGCTCATGTTAATTTCAGGCGGTAAGTTTGAGTTTCACTAGTCTTTTCTGTCAAAATCGTTGCTTTATTGTGCTTTGTATGCTCTTATCTTTTTGCTATCTAACCTTTAGTGAACTGAGTTTTTTCTTTGACAATTACATAGCTTTCATTTTTCTATTTGTGTGCAGGGAAAATGACAAGAAGGTTTATTGCTTGGGGTTGACTTCACTTATTGCCCTTCCAGAGGACCAGATGTCAATGGAAGCTTTAACACGAGTTTTAAAAGCAACACTAGACTTGCTTGTCGCTTATAAGGATCAAGTTGCAGGTGTTATTAATAATTCTTTGTCATTTGTCTTTGATCATAAAAATCCTATTGAGGTTTTGCTTGAATTTATATTTACAAGTGTATTTGTATTTGTATTTGTATTTGTGTATTTGTATTAGTATTATAATTGTATTCAATATATTTTTATTTGTAAATTGTATTTTTTTTAAAATGGAAACATAATCAACAACGTTTCAACACTGTTGTAAAATAATATTTTAACAACATTTCTAAACATTGTAAAATTTATTTACAATAATTTTAAAGTATTGTTGATATTATAATTACAACATACAAATATTTATTACAATATTTGGAAAACATGATTGAATAAAATATACAACATTTTGTAGAAGTTGTATAAACTCTTTTTATCAACAACGTGCCAAAATTGTTGTAAGATAATATTTTAACAACGTTTCTAAATATTGTAAAATTTATTTACAATACATTTAATTTATTGTTGATATTATAATTACAACATACAAATATTTATTACAATGTTAGGCAAACATGATTGAATAAAATATACAACATTTTGTAAACGTTGTATAAACTTTTTTACAACATTTGTACACTGTTGTATAAAATATATGTACAATGTTTACCGAACGTGGTAGATATTGTTTTTACCACAATTGCATAATGTTGTTGAAATTATATTTACAACATGTGTAATTTGTTTTAAAAGTATTATTTACAATATTTAAAAAATGTCGTAGAAAAGTTTTGGTCAGATTTTAGAAATTTCAACAATGTTTATAAAGTGTTATGAGAAGAACATCTACAACATTTTTACAATGTTCAAATGAACATTGTGGAAGATATCCCCCTTTTACAACCCTGGATATAACGACCTTCTATTGAACGTTGTAAAAGACCTTTTATAACGTTTTTTCAACGTTGTAAAAAGGGTTTTTTCTTGTAGTGTATATTACTGTGTTTAGGACATTATGACTCTGGTGCCGACATCTGATATTATACTACTCTTTTCAGAGTATCAGACGAGTACATTCTCTGATAGTTCTTCCATTTACTTGTCGTTTACTGTACTTCAGTTGTAGCTAGTTCTATTTGATTCTATATTACAAACACGATTTGATATTACTGGATCCATTTAATGCGACACTCACTTATTCGTGTCTGGCCTCTATTTCTGGAACCACCTACTGGAACCACCCTGGAATCATTTACTGGAACCATTCGTGTACTGGCTGGACTTATACCAATTTTCGTGTCGGGTTATGGATTCACTTGTACTTGCTGGGCGGGGAAATATTGGAATAGGCATGTGAACATACCCAATTACTGGAACCACTTCCTTGGAATTATACTGGAACGATAGCCATCCCACACTTGGCCGAGTGTGCGGTGTGCCGTATTATCTACAGCCATTCACATGTCGATCCCGATATTTTAAAACACACTGTTAGAGTATAGGCTGGACTCACCCTGGAACCTTTGATCACTGACTGGACTCACCTTATACCGGACTCGTCTTGTACTGGAATCATCTGGTATTGGATTTACATTGTCTGGACTCACACATGACTCTTATTATACTGTATGGACTTATATCATGCTACTCTAGTTCAGCTAGATTATATTTACAGTCTTCATTGCCATGTTTCTCTTCTTGTTTAGTTACTTTCCTTTCCTTGTACCTTAACTATTCTCTATATCATTACCTGTATAAAACTACCATGATTCATCAATATAACTGTCTATAACTGCTTTATAGTTCTCTGTCATTTACTTAGAATTCTTGATGAATTGTACTCGTTTCTGTCCTGACTGGACCTGTTGAAATTTTACAGATGATTGCCCAGAGGACACATGCCCCACATATTATGGACCCAGAGACGGGATGGCTACCTTTGGCCCCGACACTCAGGAGTGATCGAAATTTAGTTTAGTAGACTAGCATATGTTTTTCATGTTGAACTTTTTGTAGATGATTTGGAGACTTGTGTAGTATTTGAGATTGTTGAGAGTTGTTATTATTTTTTGCAGTTTTCTTTCTATTCTTAGTTAATTCTTTTGTGATAATCTTATCGTGCTTAGACTGTGATTGAGTTACAATATCTTATAATATATTGCGTGAGTTGTTGGTTAGATAGTACCCTAGGACAGCATTCTACCGTCGACACTGCGGCGTAGACTGGGCGTTGTTACGCACTCGTACCCTCACAGTGGGTGCGG
This sequence comes from Iris pallida, assembly GCA_029216955.1. NCBI lineage: Eukaryota > Viridiplantae > Streptophyta > Magnoliopsida > Asparagales > Iridaceae > Iris > Iris pallida. Next base: position 222,997 of record JANAVB010026020.1, on the reverse strand, counting down.
GTCGTGACACGTTTTTAGTGGTTGTCCATGCAGGTCGAGAGTCGCATTAGTACGATATCGTGGTGGTACGGTGACTTAGTTGTACTGCTGCGAGCCTGCAATAGGATTGAGAGATAGGCTTTAACGGAGAGGTACTCAATCACAGTTAGGACTACTTGAGACGATTCCTGGGATGATCCTTGAGAATCTCATTATAAACTATCTCGAAATTCGATTCTGACAGTATCTGTCTATCTTTCTTGTTCATCATTGAATTTGATTCTTGGTATTCACTATTCACTTGATTTTCTACCAAGATAACATTATGGGCTAGGTTGCCTCAGTCATGGAATCTAGAGTCTTCTACAGCCATATTAGCTGGTTGGCGATAAGATAGAGTCTGATTTTGGATGTATTTCTCGGGTGTGGGAATTTAAAGTTTTCGCAGCCAAGCTAGCGGCAATGCAAAAATTTTAAATACCATGATTCTAGAGGTATGTACATTAGTTGTGGACTCTACGGATTATCACAGCCATACTTACTGGTGTGACGAGGATTCTGGTAACATGGTTCTGGATAGACGGGTATGATTATCAGATTGCAGAATAGATACCATGTAGATGGTGCCCTAGTATAATTGAGTGGAATATCGGATGGATATTACTTGAGTGTCATAGATTAGATAGAGGGAGCTAGGCCACCTGTAGCGTAGCACCATACCCCGCACCATCAGAGGGATACACCCCAGAGGGGCAAGGCTCTTGCGCTGACAGTCGAGTAGACCGACGCTACGGGTGATGGGTTAGCGGGTCTGTCTTTCCTGTTCTTCTTTCCATCTTGTTGTGTGATTCCATTAGTACCTGTCAGGATGTTTTATGCTGTGATAGATAGTATAGTGACCTTGATCAAGACCGTGATATCACGACCAGTAGGATTGTGTTGCTTCGACTTTGATTGATTGGGGGTTTAACCTAGGAAGGGTGCGATCATCTTAATTTCGAGGACGAAATTTTTCTAAGGGGGGTAGACTTGTAACACCCAGTTTCTGGAATGAGGGTATTTTTGAAATTTTGTATTTATAATTATTATTTATTTGTATTTAACTCATATTATGATTTTAGTGATTTTTTTAATCAATTTAAAACTGTTTTAAGTCATGGCTTGTGATTTTGGTGCCTTGCTAGTGTAACCTGAGAGATTGTCTGACCTAGAGCCTGACCATGTCATTAGGATAATTTATTTCTACTTTTGAGCGTGAGGGTATTTTGGTCATTTGTCCTCCTTGAATTATTTTATGAATTATTACATTGGTGATTGTTAATTTGACTTTTGACTAGCTGTGATTTAAGAGACTGTCCTAGATTTTGACCTTGACTTTGGTGACTTAGTTAACATGGTATGGACCCTAATCTAACTTAAGTTGGTCTTGGTTGACTTAAGTTGGCTAAGTTTCATGAAGAGAGTCGGAGGTTTTTTGCATTGGACCATAGGCTAAGGACTTGAGCTAGTTAGCTAGTGCAACTTGGCCCATAGCCCATTAGTGAAACCCTAACCCTAATTCGACTGTTGCGGCCGAGTCTCATTTACTAGTAGTTGAAACATGTTTAGCGGTGTTATCTACCGGCACCTGGTGTGTAGATACAGGAGCCACTAATTATGTCTGCAATACATTGCAGGGGTTCCAGGAAACCATACGGCTCAGTGATGGAGAGATATGCTTGTTCATAGGTGATGCTACAAAAGTATCGGTCGTTGCATTAGGAGATGTTACTGTATCTTTTGGTAGAAATAAGTCTTTGACATTGAGAGATTGTCTTTATGCACCTTCACTTAAAAGGAATTTAGTTTCTGTTTCTATGTTAGTTAAGGATGGATATTCAGTTTATTTTAATGACAATATTGTTATTAGAAAGAATAAAAATTTTATCTGTTCTGGTGCATTGGTTGATAATTTGTATGTCATTAATCCTATTTCGCCCACAATGCAACTTATGGAAATGAATAATATGTCATCTAACTTAAATAAGAGAAAATAACCTTCTTGTATGAACCAAACATTACTTTGGCACTTGCGATTGGGGCATATTAACCTAAGAAGGATTCAAAGACTGGTTAAAGATGGACCTTTGAGTTCATTGGAAGTGGAGGCACTACCAGTCTGTGAATCTTGCTTGGATGGTAAAATGACCAAAAGGCCTTTTACGGCAAAGGGGTATAGGGCCAAAGATGTGTTGGAATTGGTTCATTCTGATTTGTGTGGAGCCATGACTATCCAAGCTAGAGGTGGCTTTGAATATTTTGTTACATTTATTGACGATTATTCAAGGTATGGATACATTTATTTGATGCGCCGTAAGTCTGAGTGCTTTGAGAAATTCAAAGAGTACAAGGCTGAAATGGAGAAACGTCATAGAAAATGTATCAAGTTATTTATGATCAGATCGTGGTGGCGAGTACCTCTTTGGAGAGTTTATGGATTATTTATCAGAGGCTGGGATTGCATCCCAATTGACTACACCTGGAACACCCCAGCAGAATGGTGTAGCCGAAAGAAGGAATAGAACTCTTATGGAGATGGTTAGATCAATGATGAGTTATTCGGATTTGCCAGATTCGTTTTGGGGATATGCCTTAGAGACTGCAGCTTATATTTTGAACTTGGTTCCTCCTAAGTCAGTACCTCTTACTCCCACAGAGCTGTGGATTGGGCGTAAGCCTAGTCTGAAACATGTTCGCATTTGGGGTAGTCCAGCACATGTGCTGAATAGAAAAGCAGATAAGTTGGAATCTCGTACAGAAGTACGCTTGTTTGTAGGCTATCCAAGAGGAATGAAAGGAGGTTTATTTTATAGTCCTAAGGATCAGAAGGTCATTGTTAGCACCAATGCCCGATTCTTGGAGGAAGACTATGTGATGAACCATAAACCCATAAGTAGAGTTGTTCTAGAAGAACTGAGATGTGAGCCACCAAGTACTTCAGTACCAACAGTACAAGAGGATGAACAACAAATAACTGCACAACGTGTCACAAATGTTACACCACAACCAATAGTGCCTCATCGTAGTGGGAGGGTTGTGATACAACCTGATAGATATATGTTCTTGGGAGAGTCGTCAGACTTCGTCCCTGAGGAACAAGATTATGATCCCTGTACCTACAATGAAGCACTCTAAGATAAAGATACAGAGTCTTGGCAAAAAGCAATGATATCTAAATAGAATCTATGGATTCTAATCAGGTCTGGGAGCTTGTAGAACCACCCGTTGGTGTAAAAGCCATTGGATGCAAGTGGATCTATAAGAGAAAAAGAGGATCAGACGGTAAGGTTGAAACTATTAAAGCTCGGCTTGCTGCAAAAGATTTTACTCAAAGAGTGGGTATCGATTATGAGGAAACCTTTTCTCCAGTAGCCATGCTTAAGTCTATCCGGATTCTTTTATCTATTGCAGCTCATCTCGACTATGAGATTTGGCAAATGGATGTCAAGACAGCTTTCCTCAATGGAAGTCTTGAGGAAAACATCTATATGAAGCAACGTGTCACGACCTGCACCCACCGTGAGGGTACGAGTACGTAACAGTGCTCAGCCTACGCCGCAGTGTCGGCGGTAGAACGCTGTCCTAGGTTTCATGCATCTAACAGTATAAGGCTAAACAGTTTATACTCTCCGAATGGGGGTGACATAGCAGAATGTAAACTCAATCACATCTAAAGGAGATCATAATGGAAGATAGATAAAACATGAAATCCAAAAGAGATACAGCAGATAGAAGTCTACGTGTCTAAGATATACAAACCTAGAAATATATCTCAAAGCTCAAATACAGTAATCCATAAAGTAAATACAACTCCAGACAACTGAAATAGCTATCTAAACAACCTCTAATGTGTCTCCTCTAGGGTAGCAGGCAACCTCCAGGCTATCTGTAAAATTTATCAACAGGTCCAGTCAGGACAGGAGCGAGCACAATACATCTCAACAGTTCATAGCAGGTTAGAAAATATAATCATGCAGTAAAGTAAGATACAGGTACTGAAGGAAATACAATATGTAAACAGAGAGAGAGAACTGTAATAGAAATATCTACTATACAATAGAGAACTAACAGTGGCTAGTGAGTCAGAGTACAATATAGACATGTAAATGGCATAGGAGATTCTGATGAGACACTGTGGAAAGATTCTGATGAGATACTACTTGGGTATTATTCACATGTCTACTTCTACTCCCCCGTACCCCCAATCAATACACAAGGATCCAACCAGGTTATGTTATGATTCCATGCAAAGGCCCCCGAAGGGTGATACATGGATGTCCCATAAATGGGGATTCTAGGAGATTCTAGGATACCCAATAAATGGGATAAGGATTCAAGGAGACTCTGTGATCATAAGAGTATATGTCACAAGTGATCAATGAACCAATGAAGCATAGTGATACGCCATGTAAGTGAAACGCACAGAACATGTAGTACCTGATGCTCCCTAAGGATAACATCTCAAGTAGGGATCCATATAGTACCAATCCGTGTGACCAACATGACAGTAACAAGTAAAGTAATTTAAAGTAGAAAAATAATTCTAAGCAGGATATGAAATGATCAGAGAATGTACTCGCCTGATACCGTGAACAGCTGATAAGTATAGGGGGTCCAACTGAAGCCACAAAGTCCTATTTAAAGCAACACAGGTTACAAGGTGTTCAAGTTGTAATAAATAAATCTCTACAAGCAATCTATATTATCCTAGGTTCTTCTAAGTCAAAACAACTCTAGGTCAACTCCGGCCAATAATCTAATCAAACTAGGTCAAGTGTTGACTTACAGTTGACTTTGGGTCAACTGGTCAACTCTGGTCAAACAGGGTCAATTCTAGTCTAATTATTAAAGATATAAAGTGTACTTCGTTATTTGTACGTCGAAACTTACGACACGCAAATCGAGATAAGATGATCAACGGTAAAGTTGATAATCTTATTATAGTGATCCACGTGTCCATCTTGTCAATTTTAGCGATGTGAGATCACTGGAATTGACTGAGCTCAGTTTCGTTGTACTAATCCCGAAATACGAACTTTATAAGAATTAATTATTAATAAATTATAAAAAGGTTAAACTCAGAGAAATTATCAACAAACATTGTCGAACGATGAAATAAACATCGCCAACGTGTCCAGAATGGTCAAATTAGCTAGGATAGCCTACCCATCGGTCCAATTTGGACACAAGGGCAAAAAGGTAATTTTGGGTCAAAATGGTATCCGTGTCGGAGCCGTTTTGCACCGAAAAACGTGCAAAAAAATAAGTCTATAAAATATAACAAATTATATGTCCACGAAACCAGAATGACGATACGAACCCAACGGTATCTCCATAATTGGATTCCGTTGACCCGATCACAATTTGGTCCGTTGACCAGAATATTAAAATTCCGGTTTGCACGAAAATGCGTGCCGGAGCCAATGTTCTCAAAACTCAGCAAACTATATGTCAACGAGTCTAGAATGACGATACGAACTCAACGGTATATCCGGAATTGGATTCCGATGAGCCGATCTCAAAATGACCCGTTGACCCGGATATTGGTATCCGACTTGCACCGAAATGCGTGCCGGATCCAATGTCCACCAAAACCTAGAAAGTTATATGTCAACGAGTCCAGAATGACGATGCGAACTTAACAGTATATCCGGAATTGGATTCCAATAAGCCGGCGTCAAAAAGTCCCGTTGACCCGGACTGTGGGACCCACTTTGCACCGAAAAATGTGTCAGGGCCCACGTCCTCCAAATCTAATAAATTTTATATGAAAACATGCCAGAACGATGCCACAAGTCTAATGGTGTTGTCAAAAATGAAATCTGGAGTCCCATGTTCAAAAATGGAATTTTACAAGTTGGAAATTACGAATTCGGACGACCAACTTTGGCGTCGAATTCAACCAATCAAACAAGCTCACAATGAAATAAAACTGGAGGGGTAGCAATAGGGTTATACCAACTTCGCACAGGAACTGTTAGTACGCCAAACGGAGCTGTAGTAGAGGAGGTACAAGCTGACGAATTTGGCTCCGCGAAACTGTCCAAAATTAATACAATTTAAACGGTCAACTTGGTGGGCCGGTTTTGATGCATCAAACGATAAAATCAACGGATGAAAATTGACAGGAGTGAAGGTGGATATACCGAGATTGTGACGGAGCAAAGAAATCTCCGATCCAACGGTCGGATTCCCGGGAAAACGTGCGTGAAGTCGCTGCGACGGAACGCGAATTCTGGACCGATCCCGCGCGCGTCACGACGGAACTTCGTGCGAAACACACGAATCGCCTCGACGGCGCATCCCAGAGGACGGTGGCCGCTGTGGGGCCTACCCCGGGGGTGCGCCCGGCCATGTGGGGGTCGGCCACGCCGACCCCGGCGGCCACGCCGGCGGTGGGGCGCCCGAACGCACACGACCAAGTGCGCACGGCGGTCCGATGGCTGTACAGCTGCTGCTACTGCTGGCCGTACGGGGGCGCGACGGCAGCGAGCGGCGTAGCACGGCGGTCGGGGTGGCGCTCGGGCTGTGGTGGACGTTGGTGGTGGTGGTGGCGGAAATGATTGATGAAGAGGAGGAGGGAAAGTGATGATGGTAGAGATGATGGTTGGAGGAAGGTGGAGAGGAGGAGACTGGTGGCCGACGGCCTGCTGGTCAGGGCGGAGGAGACTGGTGGTGGGCTGAGCTCCGGTGAGGAGGAGGTCGGGAATGGCCGAGTGGTGATGGTAGCTGGGTGTGTGTGTGTTTTATGTGGAGGAAAATTTAGGAAGAGAGAGAGAGAGAGTAATTGTAACGAGAGGGAGAGAGAGAAAAAGATTCTATACCTAGTTTTTAGGGCCGACCACATGTGAGAAAGGGGTTGGGGAGTTGTCATGTAAAAATGGATGTCTAGGATTAATTAGGGAGATCAATGGCTTGGATTAATCATGGGAAAATTGTTCATTCTAGGGATTTTAAAATCAATAGAATTTTACATCGAAAATAAAAATAGGTAGAAAGGGTATTTAAAATTATTTTGAACGAAGAAATTGAGGGCGTCACGATGGAGGGTAACACGAAGCTGGGATGGACTTGGTGGGGCCGGATTGGGTCAAAATCAGTCATTATGCAATAATCGAATTAAAAAATAGGTGTTGATGATCATGAGTAAATAAGTAGCACATGGGGATTCCAATAAATGGGACACAAGTGTCATGCGGGTAGTAGGCTCAATGTGGGCTATGTCCATAATTGGGGCTGACAGGTTTTGGTCGACAGGGTACCCAAAATTAAGTCGGAAAATGAATGTGACACCGTGGGGTAAAATAAAATCGGGTCACGTGTCAGGAAAGTTGTGTAAAGCAAATGGAGCATAAAATGGCGTGTCTGAGTGGGACACGAAGGTCATGGGTGAAGAGCGTCTCGAGTAGATAATGCATGAGAAGTTGGTTTCAAGAAAATAACTGGTCTTGTGCTCCCAATTCAAAAGTCACGGTAACGTGCTAAAAATGATCAAGTAAAAGAGTGGAAAAATTAATTAATAATCAAATGGTCTAAATCGACCCGAAGTTGTGCGAAGCAGAAAGAGTACAAGGGAACAAGTTTGGATGGGACATTATATACTATCATGAAGGTAATCCTGTCCACTACAAAACTCGTGAAGAAGGTTTCCAGAGTTGAACATTCCTGACACTCCAAATATCAAAGGCACAGAAAAGTACATTTACAGATAAATAAACAGAATAAACTATTGAAAATAAATCAATCAGAAAAAAAAATCAACCCGAAATTCAGGGTGCTCACACAACCAGACGGGTTCATTGAAAAGGGCCAGGAGCATCTTGTTTGTAAGCTCAAGAAGTCCATTTATGGACTTAAGCAAGCTTCCAGATCTTGGAACATATGTTTTGATCAGGTGATAAAATCTTATAGATTTGATCAATGTCAGGATGAATCATGTGTATACAGAAAGTGTGACGGAAACGTGGTGGTGTTTCTAGTACTTTATATGGATGACATCTTGCTCATTAGAAACAATGTGAAGGTGTTATCTGATGTAAGGGTATGGTTATCCAAACAGTTTGATATGAAGGACTTGGGAGAAGTAGGTCACATCCTTGGGATCAAAGTTCTACGAGATCGCAAGAAAAGGATGTTGGGCTTATCCCAAGCATCCTATATCGATACTGTACTAACTCGTTTTAGTATGTGTCACGTCCCAGAACCAGAATACTGGAGAGCGGGGGCAGACATAGCCAGCTACGTATATTGAAATAGAAACCACCTCGATATACGGTCACGGCTGTCTAGATATATGAGGGTTTACTACAAGCCAACAGTCTCTTATGGTCATGAACAAACCTAATGTCTCAATCACAAGCAAGTAAGTAAGGTCACAAGATGTATGATCATTAAATATACAATAATAAGGCGTCCCAAATATCACATATTTAGCTGATCATGAAGCTAGTCGTTACAAAATGTTAGGACTAGCAAGAGTTTAGTCGTACATGATCAACCCTAGGATTTGTTAATCATGTTTACAGCCCGTAGGCAGACAGTAAGAAAAGTGCATCGAGATAACAGGTGCTCGTCGGCTAAACGCCTCAAAAGAATAACTTTACAATAGAGTGAGCGAAACAAAATAGAAAACCCACTCGTAGCCCGGGTTCCTTCTAGTCGCCACCATCGGACAGGAGGTTCGGAAGATCCTCGGGAGCTGCTCCGAAATCTGGCCACACAAAACCAGCTGGGTCAACCCCAGAAAGAGCAAGTGCCACAAGGGGGCCACAAAATAAGAACAAAGCCAGCAATCAGCACAAGAAAAATATAATATTAAAACTAGAATTTACGAAAACATGTCAGGGTGATATACGACGAGATAACCATGGAACTATTCCGATAACCAGGTTACAACCCGTAAACCAAACAAGGACCGGGGTTGTAACCCTTCATCTGAACAGAACTTGGTTTTCCACCATTTATCGGCAAGATAATAATGTAAGAAATCAAGACAGGAAGCAATCTTGTACTGGATCAAGACATGGCTAAACTGGTTATACTTCATTCAATCAATCACGACCAAGCAGATACTACGGCTTACTACTTTAACTAACTAGGGTTATCACAGGCCTAATTACAAACAAGATGCAGTGAGATTGTTCTACAGCCACAAGCCCTGCAGACCATCCAGGTTACCCAGGTCAAAAAATTAGGGGTTGAATTCAGGTGGGTACATCGTCCAGGAACGCATGTACCCTTAGGTGACTTAGAAGGTGCAACACATGACAGTGTGCTGGAAATGCGCCCTACTCGTCGGCAGGCTACAAATCCCGAGAGCGCCCAGGTAACGGGATTGCCTGTAGCTGTGTCATCTCTTCATGACTACTGTGTTATTCAAGTTATTAACCTTAATCCATTTTAGTAGGTACTCCTGACCGTGGTACTCAGGAGTTCCATCCTAGACATGATGCAAGACAGGACAAGTGGATTTAACAAGCAAGCAAGAAGAACTACCCACGGTGTCAAGGCAAGTCAAGTTAAGTTAGCCGTCGCAACAGCGTTAAGTTATCAAGTCATGCTACAAGTCAGGAGTGCGCCGCCACGGGCCACTAGCAAGGAGATCAGAGAATACCAAAATCATAATCCACAGAAAATCCCGAAAACCGTACTAGTCATAAACATTTACTTGAAAACCGTGTTAGGCCGTGTCGGGTCAAGATAGTCGTGCTGTGTTGAACAAATCTCAGGAAAACCAAATCCGCAAAAGAAACCAAGTCGAGAAATAAAACAAATACTCCAAGAGCCAATGGGTTAAGCAAGGGGTCAGGGGAGCAGCGTACGCACAAGGGCACGCACGCAGGGGAGCTGCGTACGCGAAAAGTCACGCACGCAGGAGAGCTGCGTACGCACAAAAGTCACGCACGCAGGAGAGCTGCGTACGCGAAAAGTCACGCACGCAGGAGAGCTGCGTACGCGAAAGTCACGCACGCAGGAGTGCTGCGTACGCACAAAAGTCACGCACGCAGGAGAGCTGCATACGCAAAAAGTCACGCACGCAGGAGAGCTGCGTACGCAAAAAGTCACGCACGCAGGAGAGCTGCGTACGCACAAAAGTCACGCACGTAGGAGAGCTGCGTACGCGAAAAGTCACGCACGCAGGAGAGCTGCGTACGCACAAAAGCACGCACACAGGAGAGCTGCGTACGCAAAAAGTCACGCACGCAGGAGAGCTGCGTACGCACAAAAGCACGCGCGCAAGAGAGCTGCGTACGCAAAAAGTTACGCACGCAGGAGAGCTGCGTACGCGTAAAAACACGCATGCAAGAGAGCTGCGTACGCGAAAAGTCACGCATGCAGGGTCTGGGTCTTCTTCTCGATGGCTGAGAAGAAGCTCCAATGGCTCCAAAACTTCAAGGCATCACAACTTGGCCATCCGAACTCCAAATCCAGATTTCCAAAGTTCCAACCAGGGTGAAATTGAACTCTCTTCCACATGGAAACATCAAAACCCATAAAAATCCAACTTAAGTAGATCAAAACCATACAAATCCGAAAATAAGGAAAGCTTAGATCTATAACAATGGGGACTCCAAATCACAAAATGCCAAGTTCTAATGTTGATCACCATGTCCTAATCTAGCAAATGGACAAATAAAATGGGGTTCTCATGTGGTGGCAAGGTGCACTTACCTATGGGGTGGTGTTGTGGAGAGGAAGGAGAAGAGTGTTGTGTAGAGGAAGGAGAAGAAGAAATTAATGGAGGTTATGAGGAGAGAGAAAAAGTTGGTGGAGTTTTAAAGAGGGTGGGATATGGTGTGTTGAGGGTGGAGCATAGGCTAAGGTGTTCTAATACACATAAACCAAACCAAACCAACCCAATCCAATTAAAACCGAGCCATGACAAAACCCAAAATACGGGAAATACCAAAATTCCACAAGTTGAGAAAAATAAAAATACATGCCAAAATCCAGATACGAGTATAAATACGAAATACGGGAAATACGGGAAATGAGGGTGACAACCCTACCCACCTTAAAAGAATTCCGTCCTCGGAATTTAATCAAGGAGCTAGAGATTGTCACGACAAGCTACATTAAGCACAGACAAGTTATACTAAGCAGTTCAATCATACAATCATACAATGCAAGCAAGGAAGGAAAAACGTAAGGCATAAGAAGGACATTATACCTCACGAGTCAAACAGGTAGGGATATCGTGATCGGATATCGTCCTCGTGCTTCCACGTTGACTCACCTAGAGAGTGATGACCCCAAGCAACACGGACTAATTTAATAGTCTTGTTCTTGAGTGTCTTCTCCCTCTGGTCCAATATAGACACGGGCCTCTCCTCATACGAAAGGTTGGTACAAACAACCAATTCCGAATGGTCTAGGATGTGGCTCGGGTCCGGAATATACCATCGTAATTGGGACACATGGAATACATCATGCACCTCACTTAGCGACGGTGGAAGAGCGAGACGATAGGATACATCTCCTACTCGCTCTAGAATATCGAACGGCCCTATATACCTAGGACTAAGCTTTTTCCGCACGCCGAAGCGAATGACGCCGCGGTTAGGCGAGATCCTAAGAAATATATGGTCGCCGACAGCAAATTCTAAGGGACGCCGATGAGCATCGGCCCAATGGCGCTGGCGGTCCTGGGCAACTCGGAGGTGATCTCTGACCTTCCTGACCACTTCAACCGTTTGGGAAATTAATTCGGGTCCGAGCATCTGTCTCTCCCTGACATCGTCCCATGCTAGCGGGGATCTGCACTTTCTGCCATAAAGAGCCTCGAAAGGTGCCATCTGGATACTGGCCTGATAACTGTTGTTGTACGAGAATTCCACCAGGTGCAGATGATTCTCCCATGAACCACCGAAGTTAAGGGTACAGGATCTCAACATATCTTCAAGAGTCTGGATTGTGCGCTCTGATTGACCATCTGTCTGCGGGTGATAAGCTGAGCTGAATTGAAGGCGAGTCCCCAAACTCTTCTGCAAGCTGCGCCAAAAGTGTGATGTGAATCTTGAATCCCTGTCCGAGGTGATGATGACTGGCCCACCGTGAAGCCTGACGATCTGCCTAAGATACATCTCTGCTAACTGTGCCGTCGACTGTCCAACTCTGAATGGGAGAAAGTGTGCCACCTTGGTAAGCATGTCCACAATTACCCAAATAGCATCTCTGCCGGCCGGAGATTTGGGCAATCCGGTCACGAAATCCATGGTTATATGTTCCCATTTCCATTCTGGGATCGGTAAGGGTTGAAGAAGTCCAGCTGGCCTCTAATGTTCAGCTTTAACCTGTTGGCAAACCAAACACCGAGAGACAAACCGGACTATCTCCCTCTTCATGCTATTCCACCAGAAATGCTGACGAATATCACAGTACATCTTCGTACCACCCGGATGAATAGAATATTGTGAACTGTGGGCTTCTGCCATGACTTTCTGCCTGATATCTCCACTGGGTACACAAAGACGAGTGCCGTGCCGAAGTGTACCGTCTTTATGGATACATAACTCTGGCCTTCTTCCTGCTTCACACTCTGCTCTGAGTCGCTGGATCTTGGAATCTGTTGACTGCGCCACCCGGACTCTCTCAACTATGCTGGACTGAACCTGTAGGCTGGCCATCAATGCCACGCTGGTTGGAAGAACCACTTCAATTCCCATCTTCTGAAGATCTGTCGATAATTCTGGTTGCGCCGTTAGGAAATAAACTCCGGCTCTCCTGCTCAATGCATCTGCTACAACGTTGGCCTTCCAGGGATGATACTGCAAATCCACATCATAGTCCACCAGTAGCTCGAGCCATCTTCTCTGCCGCATATTAAGGTCCTCCTGGGTGAAAACATACTCCAGGCTCTTATGATCAGTAAAGATCTCCACTCTATCTTCGTACAAGTAGTGTCTCCACAACTTCAAAGCAAACACTACCGCCGCCAATTCCAAGTCATGGGTCGGGTAATTCTTCTCATGATCACGTAGTTGACGTGACGTATAAGATATTACCTTTCCATGCTGCATCAAGACACACCCCAATCCTCTGCCTGAAGCGTCGCAATAAACTGTGAATCCTCCGGTCCCATCTGGAAGGGTGAGAATGGGAGCCGTTATCAAACCTCGCTTCAACTTCTCAAATGATTCCTGACACTCTGCTGTCCAAAAAAATGGCACATCCTTGCAGGTCAACTGGGTCATCGGCGCTGAAATCCTTACGAAATCTGAAACGAACCGCCGGTAGTAGCCGGCCAATCCAAGGAAGCTGCGAACCTCTGCCACTGAGCTGGGTACCGGCCATGACTCGATAGCCACAATCTTTCGGAGATCCACTTCCACTCCTCCTCGGGTAATGATGTGACCCAAGTATGATATGCGATCGAGCCAGAACTCGTATTTACTGAACTTGGCGTACAACTGATGCTCCCTAAGCGTCTGGAGGACGACTCTGAGATGCTGCTCATGTTCTGCTTCACTCTTGCTGTAGACCAGGATGTCATCTAGGAACACGATCACAAATTGATCCAAGTAAGGCATGAAAATGCGATTCATGAGGTCCATGAATACGGCCGGCGCATTGGTCGCTCCAAAGGGCATAACAAGGAACTCCCAATGTCCATACCTCGATCTGAATGCTGTCTACAGGATGTCCTGCTCTCTGACTCTGATCTCGTGGTATCCTGACCGCAAGTCGATCTTCGAGAACACTGAAGCCCCTCTGAGCTGATCAAACAAGTCATCTATCCTCGGAAGAGGGTATCTGTTCTTGATTGTCACAGAATTCAAGGTACGATAATCAACACATAGCCTGGACGTACCATCCTTCTTTTTCACAAGAAGCATCGGGGCTCCCCAAGGCGATCCACTTGCACGGATGAATCCCTTGGTCCTCAGTTCTTCAATCATCTTGTATAAAATCTCCAACTCTGAAGGCGCCATCCTGTAGACTCGCTCTGATACTGGTGCTGTCCCGGGAATCAAGTCTATAGTGAACTCAATCTTCCGCTCCGGCGGCATCCCTGGAAGCTCCTCTGGAAAGACATCTGGAAACTCTTCAACTATCCGGGGTAACTGCACTGCTGCTACTGCCATCCGTAATGCTGGGGAAGATGGCTCCACTGCACCTCTGGAAAACGAAAACTCTGGCTCGCCGGGGATACTAAAGACAACTCTGCCAATATGGCAGTCTATCCTAGCATACTGGTTCCTCAACCAATCCATGCCTAGGACTACATCATAGTCTGCCATAGAAAACTCTATGAATCTAGCGGGGAACTCCCTACTGCTAACTACGATCCGATACGAGGAAAACACTCGATCTACTCCCACAAGGCCATTACCAGTAAGTATATTAAGCCTCACTGATAATGACTCGGGCTCCAATCCTATCCGTGTCGCGAATCGTGCAGACATAAATGAATGCGATGCACCAGAATCAAATAATACAGACGCTGGAGAGGAGTTGACGAGAATAGTACCTGCCACAACCTCACCTAGTGCAACTTCTTCTTCCATAGCCATCATCATGGCCTGACCTTGTCCTCTGGCTACTGGTCCCCTCTGCTGGAAACCTTTCTGCCTATTCTGGGTCTGAGCTTGGGCTTGTGCATACTGCTGGGGGTGTTGTTGCTGGAATGCCTGAGACTGAGACGGCAAGGGCCTCGAAGACTGATACTGCTGTTGCTGAACTGGTGCTGGGGCCGGTCCTCTCACCGAAGAGCTAGAAGGGTTGGATGCTGATGAACCACCCCTATTCGGGCAAGCCCCTATCCTATGATCTGCCGCTCCACAAGCCAGGCACAATTCCTGCGCCCTACGACAGTCTGCCACCACATGCCCTGGCTTTCCGCAATAAGAACATCTCATCGCGGAAGTCTGCTTCTGCTTCTGCTGCTGCGGGTACGTCGGGGTCGAATGCTGAACCAACGTTACTGAGGCCGCCCGCCTCGGAGTTCCAATGGTCAATCCCCTAGCTGCCGGGGCTGGAGCTGATGATTGGTGCATCTGACTGTGGGACCGCTTCCTACCTCCGGTCCTATCTACGATCCTCTGGGAGGTGTACTCATGCCTCCTAGCTGCTCTCAAGACTGCATCGAACGTCTGGTGCTCGAACTGCTCAACCGCCAACAAGATCTCCAAATGCAGCCCCTGCTGGAATTGCTGGGCCCTATCAAACTCGGTTGCCACCAAGGTGGGGGCAAACCTACTGAGTCTAGAAAACTCCGATGCATAACTGTCGACTGTTCTGCCTCCTTGCTTCAAGTTGGCAAATCTGGTCTGCAGGTCGTACCGAGCCACAGCATCGAAATACTTCGTCTGGAATCTCTCTCTAAACACTGCCCAAGCAATGGGTGCCACTAATCCCATGGCTTGCGCCGCCCACTAACTGCGAGCCAAGTCCAACAACTACAGACGTACCACCGCCACCTTCTCATTCTCGGGTGTCCTAGCTGCCTCTAGAATCACCTCGGTATCCTGAAGCCATGCATCCGCGGCAATCGCATCCTCGGTGC
Organism: Iris pallida; assembly: GCA_029216955.1. Classification (NCBI taxonomy): domain Eukaryota; kingdom Viridiplantae; phylum Streptophyta; class Magnoliopsida; order Asparagales; family Iridaceae; genus Iris; species Iris pallida. Next base: position 207,474 of record JANAVB010026020.1, on the reverse strand, counting down.
CGTCGAAGAAAGTAGGGTTCAATCGCTTGAAGCTGTTAGCCGCCTGGTTCCCTGGATGTCCGCCTCGGGTCAAAGCATCTTGAACTGTCTGGTACAGGGCGTCGCTTCGACGATCCTGGGAAGCTATCAAGGTTCTGATGAGGCCTACTAAGGTACCATCACTGGCTCTGTGGGCTGGATGGGCCAAACTGGTGACTCTCCTCCAGTAGGTATCACTCTGGAGGCGACTCCGGAATGCTGGGCTTGATCTCCAGGTTGCTGCTGGTCCACAGGAGGTGCTCCTCCTTGCTGATCGACAGGGTCAGGTACAGTGCCGTTGAGGAAGACGACACAGAAAAACAATAAGGAAGGACCAGGACAGATCAACGATACAAGCATGTAATCAGGGCAAGAATTTCAGGGATTTGAAAATACGGGCAGAGATCAAGGGCGAATACTGATTGAGACATCTATTCGGTAAACCCTCACATTTCTTGATTGACAAGACCTGCACGGGCCACCACTTAAACCATGTCACGCCCCAGAACCAGAATACTGGAGAGCGGGGGCAGACATAGCCAGCTACGTATATTGAAATGGAAACCACCTCGATATACGGTCACGGCTGTCTAGATATATGAGGGTTTACTACAAGCCAACGGTCTCTTATGGTCATGAACAAACCTAATGTCTCAATCACAAGCAAGTAAGTAAGGTCACAAGATGTATGATCATTAAATATACAATAATAAGGCGTCCCAAACATCACATATTCAGCTGATCATGAAGCTAGTCGTTACAAAATGTTAGGACTAGCAAGGGTTTAGTCGTACATGATCAACCCTAGGATTTGTTAATCATGTTTACAGCCCGTAGGCAGACAGTAAGTAAAGTGTATCGAGCTAACAGGTTCTCGTCGGCTAAACGCCTCAAAAGAATAACTTTACAATAGAGTGAGCGAAACAAAATAGAAAACCCACTCATAGCCCGGGTTCCTTCTAGTCGCCACCATCGGGCTGGAGGTTCGGAAGATCCTCGGGAGCTGCTCCGAAATCTGGCCACACAAAACCAGCTGGGTCAACCCCAGAAAGAGCAAGTGCCACAAGGGGGCCACGAAATAAGAACAAAGCCAGCAATCAGCACAAAAAAATATAATATTAAAACTAGAATTTACAAAAATATGTCAGGGTGATATACGACGAGATAACCATGGAACTATTCCGATAACCAGGTTACAACTCGTAAACTAAATAAGGACCGGGGTTGTAACCCTTCATCTGAAAAGAACTTGGTTTCCCACCATTTATCGGCAAGATAATAATGTAAGAAATCAAGACAGGAAGCAATCTTGTACTGGATCAAGACATGGCTAAACTGGTTATACTTCATTCAATCAATCACGGCCAAGCAGATACTACGGCTTACTACTTTGATTAACTAGGGTTATCATAGGCCTAATTACTAACAAGATGCAGTGAGATTGTTCCACAGCGACAAGCCCTGCAGACCATCCAGGTTACCCAGGTCGAAAAATTAGGGGTTGAATTCAGGTGGGTACATCGTCCAGGAATGCATGTACCCTTAGGTGACTTAGAAGGTGCAACACATAACAGTGTGCTGGAAATGCGCCCTACTCGTCGGCAGGCTACAAATTCCAAGAGCGCCCAGGTAACGGGATTGCCTGTAGCTGTGTCATCTCTTCATGACTACTGTGTTATTCTAGTTATTAACCTTAATCCATTTTAGTAGGTACTCCTGACCGTGGTACTCAGGAGTTCCATCCTAGACATGATGCAGGACAGGACAAGTGGATTTAACAAGCAAGCAAGAAGAACTACCCACGGTGTCAAGGCAAGTCAAGTTAAGTTAGTCGTCGCAACAGCGTTAAGTTATCAAGTCATGCTACAAGTCAGGAGTGCGCCGCCACGGGCCACTAGCAAGGAGATCAGAGAATACCAAAATCATAATCCACAGAAAATCCCGAGAACCGTACTAGTCATAAACATTTACTTGAAAACCGTGTTAGGCCGTGTCGGGTCAAGATAGTCGTGCTGTATTGAACAAATCTCAGGAAAACCAAATCCACAAAAGAAACAAAGTCGCGAAATAAAACCAATACTCCAAGAGCCAATGGGTTAAGCAAGGGGTCAGGGGAGCAGCGTACGCACAAGGGCACGCACGCAGGGGAGCTGCGTACGCACAAGAGCACGCACGCAGGAGAGCTGCGTACGCACAAAAGTCACGCACGCAGGAGAGCTGCGTACGCGAAAAGTCACGCACGCAGGAGAGCTGCGTACGCAAAAAGTCATGCACGCAGGAGAGCTGCGTACGCACAAAAGTCACGCACGCAGGAGAGCTGCGTACGCGAAAAGTCACGCACGCAGGAGAGCTGCGTACGCGAAAAGTCACGCACGCAGGAGAGCTGCGTACGCACAAAAGTCACGCACACAAGAGAGCTGCGTACGCGAAAAGTCACGCACGCAGGAGAGCTGCGTACGCACAAAAGCAGGCACGCAGGAGAGCTGCGTACGCGAAAAGTCACGCACACAGGAGAGCTGCGTACGCACAAAAGTACGCGCGCAGGAGAGCTGCGTACGCGAAAAGTCACGCACGCAGGAGAGCTACGTACGCGTAAAAACACACACGCAAGAGAGCTGCGTACGCGAAAAGTCACGCACGCAGGGTCTGGGTCTTCTTCTCCGTGGCTGAGAAGAAGCTCCAATGGCTCCAAAACTTCAAGGCATCACAACTTGGCCATCCGAACTCCAAATCCAGATTTCCAAAGTTCCAACCATGGTGAAATTGAACTCTCTTCCACATAGAAACATCAAAACCCACAAAAATCCAACTTAAGTAGATCAAAACCATGCAAATCCGAAAATAAGGAAAGCTTAGATCTAGAACAATGGGGACTCCGAATCACAAAATGTCAAGTTCTAATGTTGATCACCATATCCTAATATAGCAAATGGATAAATAAAATGGGGTTCTCATGTGGTGGCAAGGTGCACTTACCTATGGGGTGGTGTTGTGGAGAGGAAGGAGAAGAGTGTTGTGTAGAGGAAGGAGAAGAAGAAATTAATGGAGGTTATGAGGAGAGAGAAAAAGTTGGTAGAGTTTTAAAGAGGGTGGGATGTGGTGTGTTGAGGGTGGAGCATAGGCTAAGGTGTTCCAATACACATAAACCAAACCAAACCAACCCAATCCAATTAAAACCGAGCCATGACAAAACCCAAAATACGAGAAATACCGAAATTCCACAAGTTGAGAAAAATAAAAATACATGCCAAAATCCAGATACGAGTATAAATACGAAATACGGGAAATACGGGAAATAAGGGTGACAGTATGCAAAATTCTAAGAAAGGTTTCTTGCCTTTTAGACATGGAATTGCTCTATCAAAGGAGAAGTGTCCGAGGACACCTAGAGAGATAGAGAACATGAAGGCAGTTCCTTATGCTCCAGCAGTAGGAAGCTTAATGTATGTAATACTATGTACGAGACCAGACATCTGCTTTGCCATAGGCATGGTCAGCAGATATCAGTCTAACCCAGGACAAGAGCACTGGACTGCCGTAAAGTATATTTTGAAGTACCTGAAAAGGACTAAAGAGTATATGCTTGTTTACCAGGCAGATAGTTTAGTTCCCTTGGGGTATACAGACTCAGATTTTCAGTCAGATAGGGATTCCAGGAAATCTACCTCAGGTTATGTGTTTACTTTGGGAGGTGGAGCCATTGTGTGGAGGAGTATCAAGCAAAAATGTATTGCTGATTCCACTATGGAAGCCGAGTATGTGGCATCCTCTGAGGCAGCCAAAGAAGCGGTTTGGCTCAGAAACTTTCTGTTGCACTTGGATGTGGTACATAGTTTGCCTAAGTCTATTACACTTTATTGTGATAATAGTGGTGCAGTTGCAAACTCGAAGGAACCACGGGCCCATAAGACTGGCAAACACATTGAGCGTAAGTACCACCTGATACGAGATTTCGTAAAGAAAGAAAAAGTTGTTGTGATCAAGATAGCATCAGCCGACAACCTAGCTGATCCCTTTACAAAAAGCTTACCAGCTAAGGCTTTTGATAGTCATATTGAGGGAATGGGAGTCAGATGTGTAGCAGCATGGCTTTAAGTATAAGTGGGAGATTTGTAACAGTATACTGAAAACCAATGCTTTGAGTATAAGTGGAAGATTGTTAGGGTTATATACTAAAAGCATCACTTTTTTAGTAACCTTATTTCCTTAAATTTTGAATGAGGATCATATGGGCAAATGTTTGCATATTGTATTTATTGCAAGTGTTAATGCAAATGTCTGATATTCTATATTGTAGATAATATGGTGTGTGGTGTCACACAAAAGATCATATTATCAACTATAGGTTTACCTATGGAGTATATAAATAGTTCACAACCTAGATGGACTTGGACAATCTATTGAAAAGGTTATAGTGTAATCTGGTTATTAGTCTATCTTGACTATAGGTTTACACTATTACACTTTGTGTGTATTGAACAGGACCACTTGAGGTTGTTCTCTTTGTACTGACTACATAAGAGAACAAACACCTCTGTTATTAGGGATGCTTGTGCTCTTAACCCGGATATAATAACGGACATATATATGTAGTGTGCATTATTTTGACTCATAAAAGAGTGAGATTCATTATGGATCAACAACCTCTATGAATTGGGTAATAACATTGTATGTATGATGGGCTGTTGATTATAAATGGAATCTATGTCCCGATACATCGGGTTGATAATGTCCCCTTAAGGAGCTCATAAGGATTGTCATGTAAACCCTGCAGGTGGATTATATCCGATATGACAAATAAAGTTGAGCGGTACTACTTAAGGATAAAAGATGTCGAATCAATATAGTTGTCAGTAACTTAATTTGATCGATGGACATACGATATCTTAACATGGGGAGCCAAACAAGCATATAATAAAAGGAGCCCACAAACATAATTTGGGATTAGGGAGGTAGTGCAACAATAGCTCATTAGTGGACCGAGCTATTGTTAATGGGCCTGGATTGTGTGTTCGGGCTGAACATGGGATATCCAGATCCGTTAGGAGGCCTAACCCTAATTTTTCCTCATGGTCCCTGCCGTAGCCTATATATATATCCTCTATTCTCTGGCCGCCATATTATCAATCAGAAATATGAAACTTTCTCTAAATTCGTGATTCACGTAAGGAGAGAAAGAGAGGGCTGCCAATGAGAAAAAAAGGTTGGGAGATCGTCGCCCACACGACATCAAACTCGAGGAAGGAATACGTGCAAAAGATCTTGGGGTCGTCCGCTCGAGATTGCCAAAAATTACTTGTCTCCTTTCCGCCGCAGGTATAATTCGTGAACCCTAGTTTCCGCCTATGAAGGGTTAGAACACGTATTAGATCTGTTTAACTTTCTATCGATCAATACGTACACCAAAGGAAGGGTCCTGGGAATCTCCAGTTCTATCAAATACGACACAGAGAGCACCTCTTCTACGGTCCCTTCTATGTCTACCCACGTATGGACCGTGTTTATGGCCGGCGACGATCCTGAAGGACCGACTAATCGACAACGTCTAGAAGTAGTTGAAGCCATGCTATTATCCTTGGTCAAGTCTGTACACGAAATTAAAGCCACCTTGCCAACTCAACCAGCAAGGACGCCCGAACAAACAAGCTTGGGATCCGCAGTCAAGGCGGACTCCAGCACGACTGCCCCTTCTTTTGGTAATGATCCTTTAGGAGCATCCGTTCCTTCAGCTGCGGATGAAGCCAAAGAGGCAAGGAGGGAAGTCCAGGAGCTTCGAGCAATGTTCAATGCCCGAGACTCCTCCTGAGACCTCAGAATACGGCAGCCATATCCCGTCGCATGGAGAGATATTCCTTTTCTCCCATGCTACAAACCGTTCCATATAGATTCGTATGACGGAAAGGCCTCTGCTAGTCGGTATATGACTTATTTTGAGGTCACAACCGACTACTTGCCGCATAACGATGCCATCCTCACCTGATTATTCATCGGAGCATTGGAGGAGATCGCATTCGACTGGTACCGTAACCTTTCCGACAACTGCATTCATTCTTTTAACGGCTTCAAGCACATATTCCTGGAGAGGTTCGACGAAGTGGGGCATGATGTGACAATTTTGTCTCTCATGGACGTCGTTCAGGAAGAGAGGGAGCTATCTGTATAGCCTAAAAATCAAGTTGTGCCATGTTTTTACTGTTCAGCAATCAAGTTGCACCCCAAAAATCAAGCTGCACCACTGTTATGAAGCTCATAGATCAAACTGTGCCACTAATCAGGTTGCGCCATATATCAGACTGCACCCAATCACATTGCGCCAAAGTCTATGTGGCGCTTGACAAAATTGCCATCATTGCCTGACAACACTGACAATTGACAGCACGATAAACGAAGAAAATCTCTTCGAATCCAGCAAAGTGTGGCGTTCGAGACGATTTGATTGACAACTGTTCCGCGCACTCTATAAGTTGTGCCTAGGTACAATCTGAACAAATTCTTCTCACACATTCAAATGCTGCCACATGCCTATGCACTGAGTTGCGCCTAAGCGCAACCCAATCAAGCGCAGTTTGACTCGTTGACTAAAGCTCGCACAACTTGATAAAGCTGAGACAATGTATGTTCTAAAGCAGGATGACGTGGCGCACATGCCACTAATCTCTCAAAACATGTCCACTACTCTGTACACGACCATGCGCATCTCAATCACATAATGCCACGCGTCTAAATACAGTTAGTACACGCTTGTGTAACTGAATGAAAGTTGGCACAATTTAAGGTTGGCACAACTCAAAGTGGCACAGTTCAACCTCGCGTACATCAGAATAACTGCTAAAATAGTTATTTCCAGAACTCTATAAATAGAGTTTTCAATCATTATCAAAGCATCACAGAGATCAAGAATTCTTGCAAAATTGCTGCTGTATTCTCCAGAGGCTCTAGTCTTCAAGTTTACATAGTCCAAGGGATAAAGTGATCATCTTCTGATCAGATTCCTAAAGTTGTACTTCCCCAGAATTCATTGTACTTTATATAATTCTTTTAAAGTATGTTATAAATTTTTTGTTTTTGCAAATAAAATGGCGACTCTGCTTGGGATAACTTTCTCCTCCGATGAGAAGGTGATAACTCAATATGATGCTGCGTCAATAGGCATGACGCAGAAGACTCTGGTTGTTCAAGTCAACCAGACAGCCTACGAGGATATGATCAACACCAAGAGCAACAAGCGCACTGTGGCTATCACCAAGAACAAAACTGTGTGGACTCCTAAGTCTTCCACAGTTGTTGTTACCCAGGCACAACCTACCCCTGTCACCCAGGCGCAATCTGTCTCTGTGGCTCAGGCGCAGCCTGCTTCAGTTGCCCGCGCGCAACCTACTCCCTGTGCTGCCAAGGCACAGTTTACTCCCTCTGCTGCCAAGGTGCAGTCTATTTATTCTATTGCCCAGGCACAGTCCACCCGTTCTGCTGCCAAGGCACAGTCGTCTATTCATTCTGCCTCTGTTGCCCGCGTGCAACCTGTTCCCTTTGCTACCAAGGCGCACTCCACTCGTTCTGTTGCCAAGGCGCAGTCAATTCATCTTGCTGCCAAGGCACAACCTGCTGCTAAGGCATAACCAGTAGCCCATTTGGCTATGGCGCAACCTAAGCACCCTACTGACCAGATGCGGTTTGCACACCATGTTGCTTCGGTGCAACCCAAGGGAACTAGTCTTTTGGCTATTCCTGCTTCTTCTCCTGTTCTGAATTTGGAGAAGCAATGTTCTAGTGCTAATGCTAGATAGAATAAAGGGAAGGGTCCTTTGACACTCCCCCAACTTGCACAACCTGTGCAGAAGGTGGTCTCACAACAAAACAGAGGAAAACACTTTTTATCTAACCCTTCACAAAATAAAGAAAAGTACCCTTTGGTCTTTTCTCAATCTTCCTCAGTCTATGACTCAGAGGAAAATATCTCAGATTGTATTCCTCTGAACAGAGATTCTTCTGTTCTTAATAGAGGTCTTCAAATCTCTACTAGGGAAAAGAATACCAATCAAAGAGGCATTCTACCTATGATAGAAGACGAAGATGAGTTGTTATATGCCTCTGTCAATATGACTTCCCGAGACATTGGGGGTAGAAAAACTTCAAAAAGGGGTACGTCTCATAATCCGAGTCAGTAATACTTGGGTCAACTCCGTGAATCTAGTGAAGGGGTCTTTCAACATACCAGATCGAAAGATCAGAATTTGGACCAGGATGCTTTTAATCAGGAAGATCCTTCCATCACTCATCTAGGAGAGGATTCTTTGTCCAACTTTGACGCAGATAGTGAAAGCTCTGAACAAACTATTTCGTCAATAATAGCAAGAAAGGTGACAGCATATGCCATTACAGAAGACCAAGATGCTTCAAGTTCAGCAAGTCAAGAACAACGAATTACTGTACTGGAAGACAAATTGAAGACCATTGCTGAAATGGTCGCAAGTATGCACACTATAATCGTGGCTCAACATGCTGTGCCACCGGTTATAAATTCTACTACAAATCCTGAGCTCATAGCATCTTCTGTACCTTTTAATGTTAGTCTGGTGGTACCACCTCACCAGGTTGCTTCTGTACTGATTCAAGCTGCTCCCAGTCAGTCTGGTGCTGGGGGTGATAATTATCATGCTGTTTCTCCTCCAAACAATTCAAATCAACCCACCAATTCAACTTTAGGGGATGCTAATGAGGCTGTAAAACTCTTACGCATCCAGTTCGAGGCCTTTAAGCAGAAAGATGGGCTACAGAGACTCGAGATAAAATAACCTTATCCTGCTGAATGGAAGGAGGTTCAATTTCCTCCTAAATACAAACTTCCCACCATTATGCTGTTTGATAGCAGCACTTCTCCAAGTCAGTACATCAATCACTTTGAAGTGATGACTGATCAATTACAGCCAAATGATGCTCTTACCAGGGTATTCGTCGGTTGTTTAGCTAGTACGGCATACGACTGGTACCGTAGCTTGCCTGATGGCTGTATAACTTCTTTTGCTGGTTTCAAGCAAATATTCTTAGAACGATTCTATGAAGGGGTCAACGACGTGACTATGTCTGCCCTTATCAAAATTAACAAAGACACAATGAAACCACTGAGAGTTTCATTAAAAGATTCTGCCCGGAGGCACTTAAAATGCCTCTAGGAACTCCATCTGCTGTAACAATAGACACTTGCAAATGGAACTTGCTTCCTATTATCAGTATGTGGACAGGATCGACACAATTTTAAGATTGGCCTTCTTTTATTATGAATGCCAAAGTGGCAGAGGTTAGCACTGAGAAGTTTAAACAGTTAGGAGTTTAAATAGCTAATCCTAACCAAGATGAACATTCCACACCTGGTGGTAATAATCGCCAAAATAATTGCAAAGGTAAAGAAACGTTGGCCATCAATCTCAAGGATAAGGAGTCGTTGGCTGTACCCACTCCATCAGTACCACCACAAAAAATACCTCGTCCAAAAGAAAAGTATTCTTTTGATGAAGATGATATTATGAGCATCTTCGATTGCTTGATCAAAAGCAATAATCTTCAACTGCCAGAGACAAAACGGCCAGAAGAGGTGGGTAAGACTGATCACCCTAAATATTGTGTTTATCACAGGTTTATAGGGCATCCAACTCGAGCATGGTATGTGCTCAAAGGCAAAATCCAAGAGATGGTCAATTCTGGAGAGTTACTCCCCAACAGGATGAGAAGACTGTGACGGCCAATGTCGTCTCTGTGCAATTTGGTAATTTCCTACCACAATTAGTGCAAGATGGTGTTGTCCCCATTCCGAGGGCCACTCTCGAGATCGTAAATCTTCTATCTCCCCAATATGAAGGTCTTGTTCTACTATCCACTGATAAAGGAGAAATCATGTGAATTAATCCAGATCTCATAGCAGATTTTGAAACGCCTTCTTCTTCCAATTAAAAGAAGCGTTCCAAAACTAAATCGAAGAGCTGCAACATGGTATCCTTTGAACCAGTAGCAGAAGAAGAAATTCTAATCGGCACAAGATCTGGAAAACCTTATCTTCGAGAGTATCCCGAAACTCAAAGGAATGCTGCCCCATCTCCTGATGTTCCTCCTGCATCATCTTTCCCTGCTAAGAATATACCATCTACATCATCGCCAGTAGTGGAACCAACTCCTCCCAAACCAACATCAGCAGACAAGGGAAAACAACCTGTCCGCTTTGACAAAGCATTGAAAAAGTTCTCATCTCTCGGACTTGAAAAGCCATATAATTTTGACATACTGGCTCAATTGGCTAATACTCCAGCGAGATTGTCAATCTTTGAACTCTTATGTCTCTCAAAAGAAACTCGAAAAACGTTAAGTAAAGCCTTGATGAAGGCTGATGCTTGTCTTACTCTCCTCAAGAAGCCTGAGAAGGAACCTGTCAGTTGTACACATTGTAATAGTGTATTTGATTTAATGCCAAATATTACTTTTATACAAGATGATATGCTGTTAGAAGACAATCATCATGATCGTCCTCTTTACTACACAGGATATGTGGACACCATGAAAGTCGATCGCATACTGATTGACCCAGGGTCTGTTCTTAGTATCATGCCGAAGACTTTGCTGGATGCCTTGAAGATCCCAGTGCACAACCTTTCTACAACTATCACTACCATCTTGGGGTTCAATCAAGGAAGAAGTGAACCTTTAGGAAAGATATGCCTGAAACTTCAAATCAGCAATCTTAGTACAAAGGTGACTTTCTATGTGATTGATAATCATGGCTCATACAATGCTTTGCTGGGAAGACCATTCCTTTACGAACACAACATTGTACCTTCTACTCTCCACCAATGTTTCAAATATGTGGATGGCAATGGAGAATTACAGAAAGAAGTTGCAGACCTAAATCCTTTCAAGAGGGTTGAAGCGTACTGCAACGACTCTCGTATGTACAAAAAAGAATTTATAAAGGTGGTACTGGCAATGGATACTGATGAAGAATAGAAAGGCGTGCCGAATGATGCTCTGGTGATCCCTGTCAAAGGGCATACTTTTCGTCCTCAGTCTTCCAAGACATTGACTATTTACCTTCCTTCTCACAAGAAGCAACCTCCTGATGTTAGTCAGGAACAAAGGGAGCTCACCTCTTCTGAGCCACTTGTAATCGACCGTCGTCGTAAAAAGCCTCCTCCTCCTTCTCATTCTTCTTCTCCCCCTCTGGTTATCAATCTGACTAAGCCTGTTAAGGCTAAAGGTTCTGTTGTAAATGATGATATAAAGATCAATAAAGCATCTCCTTTGCAGTATACTGATGTCTCTTATTATACTCAATGTTATTTGAATATACTAGATAGCTTCAAACCACTTACAATAGGAGTTGTATCGTCTCTCCAAAATATGGTATCACTGGAATCAATACAAGAATCGTACTTCTTAGTATCGTCTCAAAAGAAAGACAAAACTCCTATACTTTTTAATAAAAGAGAAGAACAAAAAATCATGCCCGACGGTGATAATAAGGATGATACAAGAAGGCTACAATTACATCGCTATAGTCCACAATACAAAGCAATCATCCGTAAAATGGGTTATGATTTCAAAACTGGTCTCAATAGCAGAAAAGGAAGACAAACTCCTATTTGTGTTTCTGTTCCAAGAGGAAAATTACAACAATACTACAATAAAATGAAGCGGGGATTAGGTTATACTTCACCAATTTCGACTCTAGAAGCTTCCGAATTTGATGAAGAAGAACAATCTAACTCTTCTGATTCTATCTTATGGGATTCTGATACCAGTATTGTCATGTCCATCGGGTGACAGTATCTTCTAATTTGGTGTCTGCTGATTTCTCAGACGTTGACGAGGATGATATTGAAGAAGCTCCTGAAGCAGATCCTTGGGCACAAAGGATGGACAATCAGTAGGAACTCCATTTTGAACAACGAGAACCACCTACTGAGGATTAACTAATTCAGATCGATGTTGGAGAGAAAGATGTACTGTGACCGATCTTCTTTAGCAAAAATCTTCCAGAAGATGATAAACAAGAACTAATTCACCTTATTCGTGAATATATTGATGTCTTTGCCTGGAGTTATAAAGATATGTCGGGTTTAGATCCTCAGGTCGTAACTCATAAACTTAACATTTTGCCTAATGCTAAACCAGTCAAACAACAGCAATGGCAATTCAAGCCTGAGATGATGGATGCAATTGATGATGAAGTCAAAAAACTTATCGTTTGCAATTTTATCAGAGAAGAACATCATCCTGACTGGGTAGACAACGTTGTACCAGTTTTGAAGAAGACCGGGAAGGTTCGGATATACATAGACTTTCGGGATCTCAATGATGCTTGCCCTAAAGATGAATTTCCTCTCCCAATTACTGATGTCATAATCGATAATACATGTGGATTCGAACGAATCTCTTTCATGGATGGGTTTTCTGGATACAATCAAATCCGGATGAATCCTGAAGATGAAAAATATACTTCATTCTGTACTCCTCGTGGGGTATACTGCTATACAGTCATACCTTTCGGTCTTAAAAATGCGGTTGCAACTTACCAGCAGGCAATGATTAATATCTTTCGAGATCATTTGCTAAAGACCGTCGAATGCTATGTTGACGATATTGCTATCAAAAGTCGTCTAAAGGAAGATCACATCCAAGATTTAAGAACTATCTTCAATATTCTAATGCGCCAACACAACTCAAAATAAACCCCACTAAGTCTTTTTTGGGTGTCTCTAGTGGCAAATTTCTCGAATTCGTCATTACCTCTAAAGGTATACACGTTGATCCCGAGAAGATCAAAGCCATTCAAGAGATGCGTCCTCCACGCAACCTAAAAGAGCTAAGAGGATTCTAGGGTCGACTTGCTTACATCAGGAGGTTTATTTTGAATTTATCTGGACGTTGCAGACCATTTACTCAGTTAATGAAGAAAGGTGTGTCTTTTATTTGGACAAAAAAATGTCAACGAGCATTTGATGACATAAAGCGATATTTGATGAATCTACCAGTCATTGTGCCACCGATCTCAGGAATACCCTTCTTGATGTATGTCCGGGCGATGGATCATTCCTTAGGAGCTTTACTGGCTCAGAAGAACAAAGAAGGTCATGAATAAGCCATCTACTACCTTAGCCGAACGATGATTGGAGCTGAACATCGTTATAGTCCGGTAGAAAAAGAATGCTTAGCCTTAAAGTTTGTTGTTCAAAAGACAAGACATTACATTATCGGCCAAACTATTCATGTTATTTCCCGAGTCAATCCTCTTCAGGTCTTAATGATGAAGCCCAGTACACTCAATTCTACGCTTGCTACATGGACTATATTATTAGCACAATATGATATGGTGTATGTTCTCCAAAAGTCTGTAAAAGGTCAAGCACTAGCTGATTTCATAGCAGCTCATCCTGTCCCTAAAACATCTGAACTCTATGACGAAATTTCTGACGAGACATTGAAATCTAATATGATCTCAGAAGAATTTCCTACTTGGCATTTGTTCTTTGATGGAGCATCTAGAATTAGACCTGGAGACACCCTTGTCGCTGGAGTGGGAATTGTTCTCGTTTCACCAGATGGATTAGCTATCTAGAGAGCCTATTCTTTAGATGAATCATGCTCCAACAACATAGCAGAATACAATGCTTTGCTCATTGGACTCCAATTAGCCAAACAACTAGATATTGAATATCTCGAAGTATATGGTGATTCTAAGCTGATTGTTAATCAGGTTAGAGGTACATACGAAGTCCGACATCAAGATCTGGTACCATACCACGAAGCGGCAATCATAATAGCTTCTTCTTTCCAAGGGTTCTTCATCGAACATATACGTCGATCATACAATACAGAAGCTGATGTCTTAGCTAACCTAGCTGCGGTCTTAGCAATTCCAGTCAAAGGACAATAAATGGTTGTTATCTCCAATAGAGAACTATTTTGTATTGAAAACAACAATAACATTGAAGTTAGTAATTCAACTGAAATCAATGTCATTAGCGAAGACTGGAGAGCATTCTTCATCGACTTTGCAGTACATGACATACTACATGAAGATCCTAAAGTAGCTACAAGTATTCGCCGGCGATCGTTTTGATTCTATTATAATCATACCACCAAAACTCTCTTTCGACGAACTTTTGATGGATTACTTTTGAGATGTCTAACTGATGATGAAGCAAAGCAGGTATTATGCGAAGCTCATGATGGCATTTGTGGAGCATATCAGGCCGGTCCCAAATTATAGGATCGTATCCGACATATGGGCTACTACTGGCCCTCTATGGTATCAGATGCCATTGACTATGCGAGGAAGTGTCGAGCATATCAGATTCATGCAGATTTCATTCACCAACCGTCAAAATTTTTTCATTCGACTGCTGCCTTATGGCCCTTCGAAGCTTGGGGCATGGATGTAATTGGTCCAATCAATCCCCCTTCATCTAAAAGACATCGGTTTATCTTAGCTATAACTGATTATTTCTCAAAATGGGCTGAAGCCATACCTTTAGCTGAAGTGAAGACTAGCAGTGTCATCAACTTTATCAAACATCATGTGATATACAGATTTGGTATACCTCGTTGAATTATCCATAATAATGGGCCACAGTTTGTCAGTCAGAAGTTTACTAGGTTCTTTGATGACAACAGAATCAATAATGATGTTGCTTCTACGGCCTATAATCCTACAGCTAATGGGTTAGCTGAAGCATTCAACAATATTATCAAACTCCTTAAAAAGTTTATTTCTATTAACAACCATAATTGTAGTAAGAAACTTGGAGAATGTCTATGGGCTTATCACACTACAGTCCGTAATCCCACAGGTTGTATACATTTTTCACTGGTATATGGATGCGAGGCTGTCTTACCGCTAGAAATTCAAATTCCATCCTTGAGAATTGCTATTGCTAATGAACTTACCACGGAAAACAATGATCGTCTCCGGCTTCAAAAATTGGAGGCGCTCGATGAGAAAATGCTATTGGCTCAACAATATATCGAACTTTATCAAGCCCGTATCTCAAAAGCTTTCAATCGCAAAGTTAAAGTACGAACATTTCAAGAAAGCGAGCTAGTTCTTACGGTCAGGCATCCTATAACTATGACTCATGTGAGCAAAGGCAAATTCGAAGCAAAATGAGAAGGTCCGTATGTTGTAAACAAGGTTTTCTCAAACAGAGCCTACTAATTAACAGATATGGATGACGAAGTTGCTATGATGCCTATCAATGGCAAATTTCTCAAGAAATATTATGTATAAAAGCAAGATGTTCTTCATTCAGAGAAATGATGTAAAAAAAGTTCATTTTATTCAAGAAACAGAAAGAGTTACATAATATCAAGGACGGGGACGAGGACCCGATCCTTCATGATTAAAGACATGATTTGCCAGCAACTCAAACATCTCGTTGTCTGAACACACTAGCAACTCACAGGCGGCCATCCTGACAGCTTCTTCTTCAACAGTCTTCCCAGGCTCCACCAACTTGGCAATCAAGTCATACTTTGGTGCAGGAACAGTCCAGCCTTCACCCACTTCTTTCTAAGGAGGCACCAGAGGCTCAGTAGGAGGCATTTCAGTCATTCCTTCGATCTTTGGAGTGAGCAAATCTTCATAAGACATTCTGTACAGAAAGAAAAGAAGTTAACGATATCTACAGAAGTTTTGTTCTATTTATAGATAGAATGACTAGAAGATCGGCTTCGAGAACCGATGCGACTTTTCCTCTTCAAAAGAAGTCCAATTGTTCATTCATTTATTTCTTTCCCCCTAAAAGAGATGACTGTTCATTCATTCATTCTCTTCCTCGAGAATCGAGATGACTGTTCATTCATTCAGTGTCTCCTCCTCGAAAATCGAGGTAACTGTTTATTCATTAATTCTTTTCCTCTAAAAAGAGTCCGACTGTTCATCCATACATTCATTAATCTTGGCATTTATTGTCTTTATTTACTTTCTTATAAATAAAAATAATGCATGTCTTTCAGACCTCTGAATTCTGATTATCTACATCAGCAACCTATCACGTCCCTATTACCTCAGATAAAGTTGTCTTTTGAAATAACAATATTTCTAAACATTATATTCTGCTACGTCCATATTACCTCTGAGCAGATATAATAAATATCGTTATTTTCTAAATCAAAAATATATCATTTCCAGTACCTCTGAATATATTTTCTATTCTATTATTATATCTATAACAAGATATGCAACAATTAATAGAACCACATAAAAAGTTTCTCATTTTATTTCTATTTTCAAAAAAGAGATACATCATAATGAAAGAGAAAACAAGTTTTGCTTATTCTATTCTGAAGGATAAGTAATAAGTTCTACAATTTGCTTCTTCAAAACTTAAGCTCTTTCATTACAAGAATCTAGCACCCGCTGCCTGGCTTCAACCCTTCCTGAATCAGGATCTAATGGGTGCAGAGCAGTAGTCTGACGTGCTAGTTCTTCATTCTGTAGCATTTCAAATTCAATCTTCTGATGCTTCAGAGAATTTATTTGATTAATAGCAACTTGATGTAGCTGAGTTTCTTGTTCTAAGTTATGTTTGATAGCCTTAAGCTCTGCCAGAAGCTGGGAATTTTAGCCTCCAGATCAGCAGCTTTCTTCTCTTCATCTGCAGCCTTAGTCTTATGACTTTCAGCAATAGAAGCTGCATCAGCAATTTGGATGTCTAGTTCAGAGGATTGTTTTGTAAAAGCCAGCAAAAATGCTTCAAAATTGGCTTTACTAGTTTCTGCTTCTCGAGCCATAGCCTCATATTCTATGTTTACTAGCTGCTCGATATCCCCTCTTTTAAGCTCCTTATAAGCTTTAATAGAGCCATCTAGCTCATCCAAAATGTGCTCCAAGAAGGTAGCCTGAGCCTCGTCTCCTTGGCTGCGGATGCCTCCGATCAAGAATGAAGGAGGAGTTCTGATTGTACTAAAAGGAACATCTTCTCTCTCCATCACTTGATGAACTAAAGGCTCCAGAGATGTGAAGAAGACTTTCATGAAGGAGGCCACCATGAACTTGTTAGTTGCTACGGCTCCTGGAGTGGCTACCACTTCTGCCGGAGTCTTTATAGTTTTAATATGAGGAGGCACTTCATCTTGAGCGCTGATATGGGAAGAGCTTCCTTCTCCTGCTACGGTTCTTATGGGTCCTTCTGCAAATTATATGTGTCGTTTGTATAAGCAATATACAATGCTGAAGGAGCTACGACAGATAGATCATGTCTAGAAATTTACCTGAGCTGGGTTTAGCATGAGGAGTTTCAAGAGGCTTGGATGTTTTCGGTTGAAGCTTTGACATGGTCTCGACAGACATAGTGTCTTGACTACTGCCTGCCCCTGATTCAGTCTGAAGTGGCAGAGTCATTGGAGTTTGATCTGCTAATTCTGCTACCGCTCCATAAACCTCAGGATTTTCAGATATTTTGGGTTTATCGATCTTGGGACTGGTATGTCCTTCATCGATAACCGCATTTTCCTCGTCCTCAGTAGTTGAGTAGTCTTCATCAGCCAGGAGTTCCTTGTTTGGTGGTGTTATTCCAATCATCATCGTAAGATTCGTCACCAAAGTTGCAATCGGCTAAGGCTTCAATCATCTCCTTTTCAGAATGAGAAGGATCTTGCTCCTTTAGAGAATTTATCATTTCTTCTTGAGGAAGCAAATCCTTCTCTGGAGAGATGGTGTCTGGAGTCATAGGAGTTAGAGATGGAACCGTTATCCCTGCTGCAGTAAGTACATTTGCGGGAATACGTACCATCACAACTTCTAATTTTGAGGCTTCTACGGTGGTAGTAGAAGGCTGGACATCTACTGAAGAAGCCACTACAAAGAAAGAAATCAATTTAATATACATCTTTAAGAGAAAAATATATATTAGGGTATATCATAGTCTTGATATTACCTTCTTGAGATGGTACCTCTTCAGCAACTACCAACTTTCTTCTGACCTCTTTGTGTGGTGATGCAATCGGCTCTTCAGCAGCTCCGGTACGATCATCCTCCAGATCAATCAAAGTGGTAGACGTTCCTCCTTCTACGACTCTTTTCTGCTTTGAAGGAGTAATTTCCTTCTCTCTGGAGGAAGAACTGAGGAGCATCTATTTCGACTGAGAACGAGTCGTTCTTGTAGTCGTTGGTTCATTTATAACAATGATGTCCTTCTCTTCTTCTTCGGAGCCCTTGGTGAGGCAGGTCTACTATCCAACTGAAGAAGGGCTGTCGTCTCCTTAGCCTTCCTTTTCTTTAACTCCTTAGCAGGGGATTTCTCTTTCTGCACCTTTAAGGATACGTCCGGAGGATCTTGGACTTCATCTGGATAATTCTTTAAAATCGAAGCCTCCAATGGTGGATCTGCAGAATCTCTATCTTCTGAATCCTAAAACGAGTGAGCAGTATGTTTTCTAAATTTAGATCTCTTTTCACTTGCAAAGCTATGTGCAGGATGGAAGCTTTCAGTGAATGTGTTCGCTGAAGTGTAGAAGTTTGCGTATGTATATAACATACACGGGCCTTTCTGAAGATTGAAGGGAATAGAAAATATCGCTTTAGTATCCCTGGCATTGTAATATCTCCAAGCCCTAGCCTCATCGATCAGATAACCTTTGGCCTGTAGGCAAGTGGTGGTGTTACCCACATGAAGAAGATCGTAGCCGAACTGCCATACAAATCGACTTGGCAGGTATGGTTCTAAATAATATTCTTCCTCAAATCTATAGACCAAATGAGATAGACGGATCGCCTGCAACCATAAAAAGATAGGTGGACTGAGGTGGAGTGATTCTGCGTTCAGATCCATCATCTGTGAAGGCATATTCTCGTATACGTGAGGAGGCTGAACACATTGAAATCTCTATCCCGATCCGCGATTCAATGCAAATCTACACTCTGAAAGAGCAGTGTATTGCCAACGAGCGCTTGAATAGCGCCTGATGAAGTCTCCGCTGACAGTACCCATATTAGGGTTCATCAAGCAGGGATGGTAAAGCAATAGCCATCCGAACAAATAGGTATACGGCATCTCGGTACGAGGAAAGTCTTGCCTCGCCGCCTTGTCTGAAGCATGGTCTGTACAAAAGAACGCAATCCTGCATTCAAGCGGCTGTCATTGCTGAAAGTAGATCCATATTATATCAAAAAATAAGATGTACTGCAGCAAAAAGAACACCTCGATGGAATCTGTCAACTGCGCTGGCTCTTGGAACTATGAAGCGTCACAGCCATATAGAGAGAAAACCCGCTAGTTGGGCCTCTTTGGACATGGGTCTGTAACCTTGTCTGAGATAACTCTGGAGGGTGTCACCAGCCTTAAACGGATGAGAATCCTCATTCAGTCTGATATCTCTATGATTATATTGCTCCATCAAATATTGCATGTCGCTCTGACCAAATGGTTCAAAGAAACGAGGAGCACAGGCTTGACTATCAAGTGGCTTGTCCTCCCTTATATGACCCAAGAAGAGGTATGGCATCCACTTGGTTGTATAACAAGTACCTACAGTGGCACTTTTCTAGTAGAGTGAGAAGATCTTGTAGTGACACAATAATTCTTGGAAGACAGCGATTATCTGAGGGTTCTCCTCTGCCATAGCATCCAATTCTTCATTTGTAGATACATATTCTTCGTATGGATTATCGCCCGTCGGAAGATGAGAAAGATATTCCATCTAATGGAGTGCAAGTCCCATTTCTCCATGGGAAGTCATAAAAGTTCCAGTACTTTCGTTATACCTCTCTACTAAGGCCAGAAACATATGAGCGTTTGGGTGAATGCCGTAGACTGTAGTCCAGATGGTATTGTAAAGGTCTAGATCGAGGAGTCTATCCTTAAACTGATCCAAAATCTAGATAGTTAAGCTGCTCCAACACTTCATATCTGGGTTTACCAGACCAGTCATACGTATACCGCAATCCGGGTATCTTCTTTCAGCCTTTGCGAATGTGTTCGCAAATATGGGTATTCTCACTGGAAGGAGCAAAGAGGAATCCTCGGGAGGAATACAGCTCGGCTTCAAACCTCTCAGGTGGGTGCTATACTTCTCAGAAGTACTGTAAAAGAGGTCCTTGTGCTGTGGACCCATTCTATAACAAATTCTACCGACTCTTGCCTGCTGGATTGGAATCAGATCCCATGACATTCTTCTGGGATAGCTTGCAAATTTATATTGTGATAAAGCCATAGACCTCAATATTTCTGTGAGGTATAGATCTTGTCTTCACATCTGAATACTCTCTCTTCTTTTCTTGTCTTAGGCTGGGAAGTCTTCTTGATGGCATCTCCAAAAAGGAATGCAGGCTTCTTGTGGACCACACTATCAAGACTTTCCAGAGGTTCCCCATTCATTAAGCTCAGCAAGGTTTGGTTTTCTTGGGCCATGAGGAGGGACTTTCGTGCTTCAGGTCCATCGTATTGAGGGAATGTGACATGAGATAAATTCTTCTTGTACTCCGGGACATTAAATGCTGAAGCAAATATTTCAGCATTAGGGTCTTCCCTGAGATAAACTGCGAAGAAATACATGAACAAAAGTAAGAAGCAACAAGAGAGCAACTTTATAAAGAGCAAACAATTAAGTTGCACAACATCCTAGGTTGCGCCAACAATTAAGTTGCACAACATCCTAGGTTGCGCCAACAATTAAGTTGCACAACATCGTGAGTTGCACGACATTCTGAGTAGTGCAACATTTTAGGTTGTGCAACATCCTAGCTTGCGCAAACAATTAAGTTGCACGACAAACTGGGTTGCGTGACATACTGAGTTGCGCAAAACCTAAGATACGCAACATCTTAGGTTGCGCTACATATATGTTGCGCCATAACTTGGTTGCGCAATATTTTTGATTCCGCAAACAACTGAGTTGTGCAACAATATCCGCAATACTATTCGTAAGAACAAACAGTGCTCAAATAAAGCAACCACACCCTAATAAGGAGTGGCACATAGTTCATGATGTGCCAAACACTCTAAGAAGAGGGGCGCAAGTCAATTGAAGATCAAGTCAACTTCCGTAGTGTTCATTCTCGGTCACCTTCCAGAGCTGGGTTTGCCATCTCCCGTCGAGAAGAGGGCGGCGCATACTGTTGTGCACGAGTCGACGGAGCACGAGTCGATGGAGCGGCGATGCCCTTTCCTCTGTCAGCAACAGTCTTCTTGGGGGCCATGTCGGTGAAGAGATTGTCGGAGAAGAGGGTTGCAAGAGTTCAAGGAATTCTCTCAGAAGATTAAAAGTGAAAGTAAAGAATTACAGTCGGTTAAACAGGGGTTATTTATAGCCTAAAGATAGAATCCAAACAGTCACCCTAAGTTACGCATGAAAAATCGTAACAGCTTGCAACAGACTGTGCGAGATAGGCGCAACTAGACTCAGTCATTTTCATGATTCAAAGTATTTTAAAGTTTTGTAATATTTCAAAATTTGAAAACTTTGAAAGGGATCTTGTAGAGCCTAAAAATCAAGTTGTGC
Organism: Iris pallida; assembly: GCA_029216955.1. Lineage (NCBI taxonomy): Eukaryota > Viridiplantae > Streptophyta > Magnoliopsida > Asparagales > Iridaceae > Iris > Iris pallida. Next base: position 185,973 of record JANAVB010026020.1, on the reverse strand, counting down.
CATGTTTTTACTGCTCAGCAATCAAGTTGCACCCCAAAAATCAAGCTGCGCTACTGTTATGAAGCTCAGAGATCAAACTACGCCACTAATCAGGTTACGCCATATATCAGACTACGCCCAATCATATTGTGCCAAAGTCTACGTAGAGCCTGACAAAATTGCAATCATTGCCTGACAGTACTGACAACTGACAGCACGATAAACAAAGAAAATCTCTTCGAATCCCGTAAAGCGTGGCGCTCGAGACGATTTGATTGACAGCTGTTCCGTGCACTCTGTAAGTTGTGCCTAGGCACAATCTGAACAAATTCTTCTAACACATTCAAATGCTGCCACGTGCCTATGAACTGAGTTGCGCCTAGGCGCAACCCAATCAAGCGCAGTTTGACTCGTTGACTGAAGCTCGCACAACTTGATAAAGTTGAGACAACGTATGTTCTAAAGCAGGATGACGTAGCGCACATGCCACTAATCTCTCAAAACGTGTCCACTACTCTGTACACGACCATGCGCATCTCAATCACATGATGCCACGCTTCTAAATATAGTTAGTGCACGTTTGTGTAACTGAATGAAAGTTGGCGCAAATCAAAGTGGCAGTTCAACCTCGCGCACATCAGAATAACTGCTAAATCAGTTATTTCCAGAACTCTATAAATAGAGTTTCCAATCATTATCAAAGCATCACAGAGATCAAGAATTCTTGCAAAATTGCTGCTGCATTCTCCAGAGGCTCTAGTCTTCAAGTTCACATAGTCCAAGGAATAAAGTGATCGCCTTTTAATCAGATTCTGAAAATTGTACTTCCCCAGAATTTATTGTACTTTTTATGATTCTTTTAAAGTTTGTTATAAACTTTTTGTTTTTGCAAAGACTAACAAGGAACTATATCGAGTGGTTCCGCCAAACCGCAATTAGATTGCCCCAAGGCAATCCCGAGAGCTCCTTGATTGAAATCTGCCAGAAGAAGTTGCTCCCCGCAATTAGCCTCTGGATGGGCGACGATCAGTTCAGGGATTGGACAACCTTCATCATAAGTGCTACCAATGCGGAGGCAAAGTTGAAGAAGGTCCGCCAGTTGGGATTACACATCCCAGATGGAGAGGATAAGGACAAACGTCCTGGTTCCACCTCCAGCAACAACAACAGTGGCGGTACCTCCAACCGGGATAACAAAGGCAAACCCATGGTCACTGATGCGACCATGAAGCCTAAACAAAAACAGGCGGAAGGTCAATGGCCCAAGGTGAATTACTCATTTAAAGATAGTCATGTCAAACCTATCTTCGATATGCTCTTGCAAGGGGGTAGGATCCAGCTCCCTCCACCAAGGCGCGAGCCCCGAGCGGCAGAAATGGAGGACCCAAAATATTATCACTTCCACCGCTATGTCCATCATTCCACTCATGATTTCTTCCAATTAAGTGGTCATCAAGAGTCTTATCGACTCCAAAGATCTGTTGATAGATTTCAAAGAGGTTACTGTGGCTATAAACATGGTATCAGTTCAATTCGGTGATTTTCCACAACAAATACTTCAGACGGGGTAATACCTGTCCCTCGGGCAACGATGGAGGTTACTAATCTTCCACCCGTCCGGAACCAGACATCTGGTTTGGTACTTCTTACCACATCGCGAGCAGAGATCATATTGGTGCACCCGAAATTAGTGCCCGAAGTTACCCAGGAGGTGTCATCTCCTACCAACGAGAAGAAGGGCAGGAAGTCTAGATCCTGCCATACAATTTCAGCCGAAGTTGAGGAAGCGGCAGCCGTTGTTACCCGGTCTGGGGCACAAGTCCATCCCACACTGGGCACTTCAATTAAAAATCCTCAGCCGGCAACGTTGCCTGCCTTTTGTTCCAAGGCCGCCTCAGCCTCCACCGACAGATAAGTACAAGCCAAAGAAAACCCGCTTCGACAAGCCACTCCGTAATGATGTACCTCAGGGGTTAGAGAAACCTTACAACTTTGACATATTAGCACAATTGGCTAATACGCCAGCAAAGTTGCCGTTATACGAGCTCCTAAGGCTCTCCAAGGATCTTCGTGTCGCATTGAGCGAAGCACTCCAAAATGCTGACACCTACTTAGCCCAGGTCAAGCCTCCAGGGGAAGACCCGTCAGCAGATCTACAGGGCAGCAATGGCGCAGATGCAATGCCCAACATCGTATTTACCCCACAGGACATGTTGATCAAGTCCAACTTGCATGATCGCCCCTTGTACTACACTGGATACATAGGCGACATCAAGGTGGATCGGATGGATATCGGCCCTGGCTTATCGATAAGCATCATCCCGAAAAGTTTGCTCCAACTTCTGGGCATCCCTATGCACCGGCTAGCGGCGACCAATACTGCCATTAGCAGTTTTAACTCGGGAAGGAGCTATCCCCTAAGAAAGATTCGATTGAAATGTCAGATTGGTGACCTGAAGACAGAGGTTACCTGCTACGTTATAGATGCAGACACGTCCTACAACATCCTACTGGGACGTCTGTGGATACATGACTATATGATCGTGCCATCCACCCTTAACCAGTGCTTCAAGTATGTCAGTAAGCACAGCTTCGTGAAGACTGAATTTGTCGACATCGATCCCTTCAAAGGGGTTGAATCTTATTACTCTTCGGAGGCTTGTCTATATGACGAATCCAAGAAACACATGTCACGCCGTAGAACCAGAATACTGGAGAGCGGGGGACAGATACAGCCAGCTACGTACATTAAAGTGAATCTTACCTCGTAATACGGTCACGATTGTCTAGATGCATGAAGGTTTACTACAAGCCATCAGTCTCTTAAGGTCAAAAACAAGCCTAGTGTCTAAATCTCAAGCAAGCAAGTAAATGTAATAAGATGGTAGATCATCAGACATACCAAGTAAGGCGTCCCATACATTACATATTCAGATGATCATGAAGCTAGTCATATAAAATGTGAAGACTAGCAAGAGTTTAAGTCATACATGATCAACCCTAGGATTTGTCAATCATGTTATAGCCCGTAGGCAGACAGTAAGTAAAGTTACAAATGAGCTAACACTTGCTCGGCGGCTAAACGCCTCAAAAGAATATTTTTACAATAGAATGGGAGAGCAAAATAAAATCCACTCGTTGCCAGGATTCCGTCTAGTGGTCACAATCTGGCAGGAAGGCTGGAAGATCCTCGGTAGCTACTCGGAAATTTGGCCATACAAAACCAGCTGGGTCAGACCCCAAAAAGAGCAAGTGCCACAAAGGAGGCTTCACTTAAGAACTAAAACTAGCATATCAGCACATAAAATCATAGGTGAAAATAACATAAGACATGAGTAGAGATAACAGGGTGATAAACGATAAGATAACTAAAGGACTATTCCGGTAACCAAATTACAACCCGTAAACCAAACAAGGACCAGGATTGTAACCCTTCACCTGAACAGAATTTAGCCTCTAACCAATTATCGATAGAGTAAAGCATAAAAAATCATGTCCAGAGATAACCATGTACTGGTCTAGACAAGACTAGACAAGATGGGACTCCATTCAATCATTTACGACCAAGCAAGAGTACGGCTTGATAGTTAGCTAGCTAGGGTTATCACAAGCCTAGTTATTAACAAGATGCAATGAGATATTCCTACGTCCACAAGCCCTGCAGACTATCCAGGTTTTCCAGGCGCAAGGTTCATGTTAAGAGTTGTCTTGACTTGTTAGGTGACTTTGATGCAACACTTGACAGTGTGCATAGTAATCGTTTCATGTAGTGCCCCACATAACAAAGAGCTGGAAATGTGCCCTACTCGTCGACAGGCTACAAGTCCATCAAAGAAGACGCCTAGATAACGGGATTGCATGTAGCCGAAATACCTCTCTATATGCTCTACTTGATCAATCTAGTCATTTACCTAGTCAGATTCAGTATGAATCCCTGACCGTGGTAACCAGTGATACATGTCCTAGACATGATGCGAGACAAGACTGGTAGCTTTTACAAGCACATTCAATAGAGTCACCCACGGTGTTCAAGAAGAGAATTTACTAGCGTATCAAGTTAGCCGTCGCAACAACGTTCATGGATTACATGTCAAGGATACTTGTCAGGGGTGCACCACAATGGGTCACCATCATGTCATGTTACTTGTCATCTTCTTGTCTGGAGTGCGCCACGACGGGCCACTATCATGTCAAGTTACTTGTACTTGTTACTTGCTAGGGACGCGCCACGACGGGCTGCCATCATGGTTCATTACATGTCATTCATCCTTTCGTGTTCACACATCATAATCATGATCATAGCAGATCATCATGTAAGCAAAAGAGACATATCCTGAGTGTGCCCAACGGGCTACCGATGTAAGGAAGACAACATGGCTTAGAGCCTATATAGAGAAAAGTACATGTCGTGACAAAAGAGAAAATGCCAAATCATTGCACCAAGGCTATGCGTCCACGGGGTTTCATGTGCCTACATAAAGGCTAACATTATGCCAAGTCGTGCTAAGCCATGTCACGGCTTGCACAAGTCGTGCCACGATCTCTATTTAACAAAAACATAGAAAGTCGTGCCACGATCAAACAAAATCGTGCAAATCGTGCCAAGTCGTGCCAAGTCGTACTGCGACTTGCACAAGTTGTGCCATGTCGAGTCGTGCCATGCCTAGCCATGGCACGCACGAGTCATGTACTGTCATGAAGATAAATAGCGAGAAAATTGCATAAAATTACAAGTCGTAAAAGATATGACAAGCCGAAGCATGCAAAACCTAAACATGAGGATTATGGGCATCCATGTGCCCAAGTAAAGGGGACTTATGCGCCGACATAGGGGCTCCTATGTGCCCACATGAGGGAGGCTATGCGCCCAAACATGGGTGCCTACATGGCCAAGGCACTTGCATGGCCAAGTGCCAAGGAATGGAGAAGGGGTTTGTGCATTACGGGTAAAGGCCATGTGCCATACCCAAGTCATGCACCCACACTGGCTTCATGTATGCGCCCATATGGAGAGGAATACACTCCATGTGCCCAAACATGAGTGCCCTATGCGCCCAAGCATGGGTTGGACCCTTGTGGCCAAAGGCTAAGGGTGAATGGATGCAAGGAGACAAGCCGGGAAGGCTTATGCGCCAACACAAGACTATGCTCCCACATGTGGCACCCTATGCGCCCATATGGAGGCATATGCTCCCACATGGGGGGAAATGCTTTGGGCATATGACAGGTCCATGCACCCAAGCAGTGCACTGTTCGTCTTTCCGACGAATCCGAGAAGAACGAACCACGGCCGAAAACTTCAAAACTCCGCCATTTCTCCGTCCGGAGTCCAAATTCGGACTTCCTTACGTCAAAATGTGGTAGAACGAAATTATATACCACATGGAACCATCAAAACATGCCAATGAAGAAGTTAAATAGATCAAAACTTCAAGTTTCCGAAAAAGGCAATTTTCTAGATCTACAAAAATCTATGCTTCAAAATGAAAAATTTCAAGTTCTAAAGTGGAAGAGAATCATGCTAAGAAACCATTGAAACTATCCAAATGGGTTCTTGAGTGAGAGCAAGGTGCACTTGCCTATGGAGGGGGAGAGGTTTTAATGGAGGAGAAGAAGAAGAAGAAGTTATGAGGAATTATGAGGAGAGAGAAAAGTAGGTGGCTTTATAAAGGGGGATGGTGGTAGGTGGGGGGTTTAGCATGTTGAACCAAATTAAACCAAGCCAACCAAAATAAACCAAGTTAAACCATGATGAACCTAAACAAGATTAAATCAAAATCAGCTAGCAAGGCAAGACAAGTAAAAATACTGGACAGGATCCCGTACACGTATACTGGAAATACGTATACGGAAAACGAAGGTCACAACACATAACTGACGAACTGGAGGCCATCACAGGGCCAGAGGAACCCTTGATAATTCATCTCCAGGCTCGTAAATCGGGCAAAGCCGCACCCCTCGTCGCAACTTTGCATAAAGATGTGCCCGGTTCTCCTGCCTCACCTGCACAGTTGGAACCAATGATCATCCGGCTCCCGAGATCCAGCCAGGAGCCAAAACCCGTCATAGGGCCGATTGTGATCCGATTGTCGAAATCCAATCAAAGGCAACAGGAAGATGCGAGGCCCTCTGTGACGCCGATGGTGATCCGATTGCCAAAATCCTCTCAAAGGCAACCGAAAGACACAAAGTCCCCTATCGAGCCAATTATCATCCGTCTTCCCAAGACGAGCCGGCAACCAAGTGTCAATCAGATACCCTCAAGCAAGCCCATACCATAAGCTGAACCCTTGGTGGTCAAGTTGCCCAAGACAGTACCCCAATCTCCAGTCTCGTAGGGGGTAGCTGAAGTGGACTTAGAACTCGCCAAGTACCTGGTTGTACAGGTGGATAGCCCCTCTCCTGATGATGTAATCCCTGTGGACAAAATTCCTTATTTTATCAATAAGAGGCTGTCGTTGGACTATTATAAGTATGATAAGCTTAATCTGATGTATGCTACATGGGACTGTCTAGGCGTTAACCTGTACACACAAGTGACAACCATCCATACCGCAAATCAACTTGCTCCCATTAAAGGCACTTACTTCCAAGTCCCAGGACGAAGAGAATGGGGTCACACGATCATCTTTGGGTGAAAAGAAGTTCCTTAATCTTTCACGCCACAAGAGTTCGATCTCGAACCCGACACTGGAAGATTACCGCTCTACCTGTATAGTCCTCAAGCCAAGTACTTCATGCAAAAGCAGAGGTACGACATGGAGGCTACCCCGGGTCTGAATTACGACAATGGTCGATGATTGCCTCTACAGCTGTCAGCACCGGCTGGGAAACCTCAGGACTATTATCACAAATCCAGACACGGCCTCAGGTATGTTACACCAGCAACAACACCCGAGAGTTTCGATGAAAAATGCGAGTGGCACTCTCATTCGTCCGATTCACCCACTTACGACTCCGGTGGCAGCATTGGAGATATATTTAGACATACATTATCTGTCAACATGACATCCGCTAATATTAAAGAGGAAAACGAAGATCTACTCGAACCGCTTGAGTTGGAGCCATGGGTGTAGAAGCATAGAAAAGAACAGAAGAAGTCCATGCGGCTCAAAACAGAAGAAGCCCATGCGGTTCAAAACAGAAGAAGCCTATGCGGCTCAAAGCAGAAGGAGCCTCTTGCGGCTCAGGAATCTATCAGAGCCTCATGCGGCTCAGAAACTCTTCAATAGCCTCATGCAGCTCAGGCAAGAATCACGTGACCCTATACAGCTTTACAGTTGGCCATAAAGTGACTGCTCCCATTAAATACTCTGACATAAAGTAATAACTCTGACACTAAAGCTGAAATGATGAACTTCGATATGACGGCATATTTTTCGGGAAACGGAGAAAATCTCCTCTGCAGCTGGCACGATCCACCAACTACAAAGCCCCCTATGCGGCTGCCACCACCCCATGCGGCTGATGCTCGTATGCGGCTCGGAGCGGGAAGACCCTTGTCATATGGCTCAAATTATAAACAGTCACCTTATGCGGCCGCTATTCTCATGCGGCTCGGATCATGAGGATCATCTCCATGCGGCTCACGCCCATGCAGCCTTGACACGTGGCAAGTCCTATGCGGCTCAATTGAAAACCACCCCCATGTGGCTCAGATTTCGGAGGCTTCACCTATGCGGCTGCCACCTTCATGCAGTCCAAAACCTAAGAAGCTACCCTCATGCGTCTGTGGCTCGCGATTATGACACGTGGCAGAAGATCAGTTTCCTACGTGGCACTAAATCAATCAAGAGTTATCAACAAATCCCAACAACCTGATTTAGTACAATCATCATAATTACCCAAATCAAAACAGATTTATGACAATCACATGGATTAAATACGTGGCAGGAGATCCGAGCTTCCCATGATTCATGATAATCAACATTGATTGCCCATACGAATTTTACACAATCAGCATTAATTGTCCAGATTCGTTACAATCAAGATTAGTGGTCCAGATTAATTGCCCACAAAATAGGATCAAGAAAAATGGCAATTAAGTCCCCAAGCCGTCGACTTTTTTAGGGTGATCATTGCAAACCCTAAGGATGAGACCCCACTCCTATAAATAGCGAGGTGCCATTCCCTTGTAAAAAAAGGGTGGAGAGATCGAATCCAGAGAAACAAAAAAATATAGCAAGGTGCCATTCCCTTGCAAGAGAGATCCTCTCCACCCGGCTGGACACACAGAGAGACAAAGGCGCGCACAGAAGAGTCTTCCCATCTTGAGAGCAGTTCTTCACCGGAGCCAAGGTTACGTCTGATCGTCCAAGGAGTAAGGCAGAGCGGCCGTCGCTTACCCGAGCCTCTACCGTCACCCCCCAGAATCAAAACTAAACAATCGTACTTAGACTGCTGTACCTAGATTTTCGTCCCTAGGCTTTCTTTGTACGAGCGAGTTTGTATTGTGCGTCTAAGTCCAGTCCTCCTATATAATTGTTCTGTACTTTTACAATCAATGGCAAACACGATGGCGACTCTGCTGGAGACTAACTTCTCCACGGCTGAGGAGTTGGTGACGTAATCAGACGCAGCCAAACTTGGCTCCACTCAACAAATGCTGGTCGCCCGGTTCGACCAACAGGCGTTTGAAGAAATGCTCTCCGACGGAAGCGCTGGCCCGGTCCAGCGGCGAGCCCACACAAAGAAGGCCCGCAGGGAGTGGAGACCCAAAATTTTGCTCCTCCCCAAGCTCTCGAAGAAGTACTCTCTGTTGCCCGAGACAGCGGAGAAGTCTCGCTTGCGGCCCCACTTTAGACCACAGAGGACTCTGCTGTCCCCAAGTCCGGTAGAAGAAAATACTATGATGCTGGACTTGTAGGGGCAAAGAGGAACTCTGTGCAATCCAAGCCGCATAAGGGCGCCAACCGCATGGGGAAAGCTCATGCGGCCGCAACTGTCAACCGCATAGAGAAAACTCATACGGCCAGAACTGCCAGCCGCATGCAGACAGCCTGCACGGCCATGACTTCTAGCCGCATACAGAAAGTTCATGCGGCCACAAAGGATAGCCGCATACAGACAGCCTGCACGGCTACACATACCAGCCGCATGAAGACAACCTGCACGGCCACCGATCCTAGCCGCATACCATCTACTCCATACGGCTCGCGGTCAGTCTTTGACCGCCTCTCATACGGTCCTGACCATGAAGGCTCTCTAGAGCATATGCCAGACTCTGTTGTGACCATCTTGGACTCTTCCTACTACGTACGCTCAGGTGCTAGGAGGAAGAAGTCTCGGGCAGTACGGGCTCGACGAGCTCAGTCGGCTGCCCCGACTTCTGACTACCAGGGCGTCCTGTTGACTATTACTCGGGCCCCTGATGGAAAGTTGTACAGAACTACCCGTGTCCAGCCCCCGACGGCCAACGAACGGGATAGTTATCAAGAATCTCCTAACAAGGATCAGGGACGAGTACTCACGCTACCCCCACATCAAGGGGCAGGCAGGAGGCCAACGCACTCATCAGCCCACAAAGTAGGTGACCCGTACAACATGATTCTCCACAAGCGCAAAGAAAAAGACGAAGATTTGAAGTACAAAGAGTCCTGTCAAAGACATCAATGCACCCAAGTCATAGTCAACTGTTGCTACAACAAGGCAGCAGCACAAAAAGATCGGCGGTCCGTCTTCTAAAGGCTGCAACACCCAAACTCAGAAGACGAGGTGCTTCTCGTCGCCTCTTGTAATTCTGTTCTGAAGATTCCGGACAGCGAAAGAGGAAAGTAAACAAATGTCTCCAGCCCAAAAATTTCAACCAGCATAACCAAGAAAATTTCTTCTAAACGGCTGTCTACCGCCGTTGCAGGAGGAGTTTACCAAGGTACCATCTCAAAGACGAAATCTGCCACACTGGAAGATTTGTCCACATCTATGGAAGACACTGGAGCCAGGGGTTGTATTCCTCCAAATATCCACAATAACCCGGTGTTCCAAGCAGGTAGTCTGGGGGGAATGGTTCACCCAACAGATGCAGCAGATCCCGACGACCCCGAGGACGTCCACAATTCCCAAGACGAGGCAAGCTCTGAAGCTGGGGGTACCACTCTTTCTGAGTCAGAACCAGAGGAGGGCATTCCCACATACCCGGACGACTTCTCTGTACAAGGGTATGACTCAGAGGGCACGACCTCTACCGTTCCTTCCATCTCTCCTCATGTAAGGACAGTGTTCATGACAGACAGCAACCAAGAAGGTTCCAGTGATCGCCAACGCATCGACACTCTGGAGGCCATACTACATGCTTTGGTCAAGTCTGTGGACGAGATTAAAGTAGCCCTTCCAACTCTGCAAGGAAGAACGCCTGGCCAAACAAGCTTGGGTCCCGCGGTCAATGTGGACTCGAACTCAGCTGCACCAAACCCGGGCGATAGTCTTCCTGAAATATCAGCTCCTACCATTGCAGACGAGGCCAGGGAGGCAAGAAGAGAGATCCAGGAGCTCCGGGCCATGTTCCATGCCCAAGAAAACTGCCAAGACCTCAGGATACGACAATCGTATCCCGCTGCGTGGAGGGATGTTCCCTTCCCACCAAAATATAAACCATTCCACATCAATCCATATGATGGCAAGACATCTACAAGCAGGTACATCACCTACTTCGAATTCACAACCGACCATCTGCCTCATGATGATGCCATCCTTACGCGGTTGTTCATCGGAGCCTTGGAAGGGGTCACATTCGACTGGTACCGCAACTTGCCGGACAATTACATCCACTCCTTCACCGGCTTCAAACGCATGTTCCTAGAGAGGTTCTATGAAGTAGGATAAGACGTGACAATGTCCACTCTCATGGACGTTGTTCAGGGAGAAAATGAGCTAACAAGAAATTATATCGAGCGGTTTTGCCAAACCGTGATGAAGCTGCCCTCTGGCAACCCTGATTCCTCCTTGATTGAAATTTGCCAAAAGAGACTGCTTCCCATAATCAACCTCTGGATGGGTGAAAGTCAATTCAAGGATTGGAAGACGTTCATCATCAGTGCCACTAGCGTAGAAGACAAGGTGAAGAAAGGTCGCCAACTGGGATTGCTCATCTCGGAAGGGGAAGACAGAAGAAAATGCCCTAACGTCAACAACCACAACGGTGGTAATTCCTCCAGCAATCGAGACAACAAGGGCAAGCAGGCTATGGTGACCGACACAGCCCCAAAGCTCGAATCAATGCCGGCGGAAAAGCAGTAGCCTCAGATGACCTACTCCTTCGAGAATGGCCATGTTAAACCCATCTTAGACATGCTCATCCAAGGAGGACGAATTCAGCTCCCTCCTCCCAGGCGTGAGCCTCGTCCTGCAGATATGGAGAGCCCCAAGTACTGCTATTACCATCGCTATATTCACTATGCTACACAAGACTGCTATCAGCTGAAGCGATGCATCCAACATCTCATCGATTCTAAGGCCCTGGCCATTGATTTCGAAGAGATAACCGTAGCAGCCAACATGGTGTCAGTACAATTTGGCAACTTCCCTCGGACAAGGACTCAAGACGGAGTAGTACCTGTCCCTCGAGCAAGGATGGAGGTCGATAACCTTCCACCTCCCCGAGACCAAGCTGCTGGTCTAGTATTACCACATCACGAGGGAAGATCATGTGGGTCCATCCGGACTTGGTACCTGAGGTGGCTCAGTCCGCGTCTCCCTCCAACAACAAGAAAAAGAATAGGAAAGTCAAATCATGCCACATGATCTCGACAAAAGTTGAAGAAGCTGCTGCTGTTGTTGCCCGCTCCGGCGCACAAACCCAACCTCCACCTGGTAACTCGGCTGAAGGTCAGCAGCCGACAGCTGCTGATGCTCCAGGACCTCCGCAGCCTTCGACGACCGACAAGCCTAGGCCGAAGGAGACTCGCTTCGACAAACCACTCCGAAGAGAGACGCCTCATGGACTAGAGAGGCCATACAACTTTGACATCCTGGCACAATCGGCCAACACACCGGCCAAATTGTCGCTATATGAGCTACTGAGACTCTCCAAGAATGTCCGCGTCGCACTAAGCGAAGCACTCCAGAATGCCGACGCATACCTGGCTCAGTCCAATCTCACTGGGGAGGACTCGCCGGCAGACCTCCAGGACAGCGCTTGCACTGGGTTAATGCCAAACATTGTCTTCACTCCGCAGGATATGCTTAACAAAACTAACCTGCACGATCGCCCTCTGTATTATACTGGGTACATTGGCGATATCAAGGTCGATCGGATGTATATTGACCCCGGGTCCTCCATAAGCATCATCTCGAAGAGCCTACTACACCATCTGCGTATCCCGATGCATCACCTGACGCCGACAAGCACCACCATCAGCGGTTTTAATTCGGATAGGAGCTTCCCGATCGGAAAGATTCGCCTAAAGTGCCAAATCGGCGACCTTCAGTCAGAAGTAACCTGTTATGTCATAGATGCGGACACTTCCTACAATATTCTCCTGGGGCGTCCTTGGATACACGATTACATGATCGTGCCCTCCACACTGCACCAGTGCTTCAAGTACATCGACAAGCACGGCTTCGTGAGAACAGAATTTGTCCACATCGATCCCTTCAAAGGGGTCGAGTCCTACTACTCAGACTCATGCTTGTATGAGAAGTCGTAGAAGCATCTCGCCGAAGGAGATATTCAAGCTCGAACTGAGGCAGCAACCGGATCAGAAGAACCTCTGACGATCCACCTCCAAGCCCGCAGGTCTGGCATAACTGTACCCCTTACAGCCACTCTGCGTAAGGACGCAGTTAGCCTCTCTGCACAGGAGAAACAGATGATAATCCGACTGCCAAAGTCTGGCTAAGTGCCAAGACCCACGACAGAGCCACTGACAATCAGGCTGCCTAAAGCTAGCCGGCAACAAGCAGAGGAGCTCAATCCCTCTGTCAAACCGATGATAATTCGTTTTCCCAGAATGAATCGGCAACCGAGCACTAAGCCAGGGACTGCTAGCCAGCCAACAACTCTCTGCCCAGCACCGAGCACCAAACTGGGGGTAGCTAGTATGCCAACAACTCCACGTTCTGCACCACCCATGGAGCCCCTGTTAATCAAGTAGCCCAAGTCATCCTCTCAGTCTGTATTTACACATGGACTGGCTGAAGAAAAGTCAGAGCTGGCCAAGTATGTGGCTGCTTACACTGATGTTCCATCCACAGATGATGTAATCCTACTGGAAAAGATACCTTATTTCATCAATAAAGGGCTATCTTTGAATTACCTCGAGGTTGATAAGCTTTGTACAATGTATGCTATGGAACACGGTATAGGCGCTCATCTGCACACACAAGTGACAAATGTCTACACCGCAAACCAACTTACTCCAGTGGAAGACGCTTACCGTATAATCGAGGAAGGGGATCACCCAATCATCTTCGGCCGAAAGAATGATCCACAGCCCTTCAAGATAGAAGAAGGTGAGCTCGAACCCGACACCGGGAGATCGCCCCTTTATCTGTATAGTCCCCAATCCAACTACCTTATGCAAAAACAAGGGTATGATCTGGAAACTACACCAGGCTTGAAATACGGCACTGGACGGCGATTACCCTTACAATCGCCGGTCTCGGCTGGGAAACCATGAGACTACTACAATAAAACCAGATGTGGGCTAGGTTATGTCACACCCGCGATGACACCTGAAAGCTCAGACGAAGAATACGACTGGCACTCACACTCAACCGGATCACCCACTTTCGATTCAGATATCAGCATTGGGGACATGCTCAGGCAAGTCTGGTCCGTCAATATGGCACTTGCCGATGCTTACGAAGAAGATGAAGACATTTTCGAACTTCTTGAGCTAGAGCCATGGGCACAACAACTAGATGCGCAGTGGAAGAAGCGGTTCGAACAAAGAGAGCCTCCCACCGAGGATGAGGTTGTACAAGTCGATCTAGGTGATGAAGCCTCTCCAAATCCCATCTTCGTCAGTAAGAATCTGACCGACGAAGAGCGAGAATCACTACTACAACTCGGTAGAGAATACATCGACGTGTTCGCCTGGAGCTACGAAGATATGTCAGGACTAAACCCCGTGATTGCACTTCATAAACTCAATATCCGTCCAGACGCAAAACCAGTCAAGCAACAGCAACGTCGATTCCGTCCTGACGTCATGAATGCTATTGAAGCTGAGGTAAACAAACTGATAGCCAGCGGCTTCATCCGTGAGGAACAGCATCCTGACTGGGTCGCCAACATAGTTCCAGTCCTCAAGAAGAGTGGAAAGATTCGAATCTGCATCAACTTTCGTAATCTGAATGAGGCTTGTCCTAAGGATGAGTTCCCTCTCCCTATCACAGACATCATGATCGATAACACCTACGGCTTTGAGCGTATGTCATTCATGGATGATTTCTCGGGGTACAACGAAATCAAGATGTTCCCTGACGACGAAAAGCATACATCATTCCGAACACCAATTGGCACCTTCTGCTACACAATCATGCCTTTCGGTTTAAAGAATGCTGGTGCCACCTATCAATGAGCTATGAGCATCATCTTTAGAGACCACTTGCACAAAATAGTAGAATGCTACGTTGACAATATCACCGTCAAAAGCCGCTCTAAGGAAGATCATCTACATGATCTAAGGACAGTGTTCGACCTGATGCGAGCGCACAATTTGAAAATGAACCCCACGAAATCCTTCTTGGGCGTATCCAGCGAGAAGTTCTTAGGATTCATCATTACCTTCCAGGGTATTCACGTAGACCCTAAGAAGACGAAGGCGATCATGGAGATGGGTCCCCCGAGAAATCTCTGTGAACTCCGAGGCCTTCAAGGGAGGCTAGCCTATATCAGGAGGTTTATCTCCAACCTCTTCGGACGATGTCAGCCATTCACCCACCTCATGAAGAAGGGCGTTTCATTCCTATGGGATGAAGAATGCCAGCGCACCTTCGACAGCATCAAAGAATATCTAACGAACCCTCCAGTTCTGGAAGCCCCGATTGCAGGAAGACCATTCTTGCTCTATGTACGAGCGATAGAACATTCTCTCGGTGCTCTGCTAGCAAAAAACAACGAGGCAAGCCACGAACAAGCCATATATTACCTCAGCCGAATGATGATGGGGCCGGAGCATCGATACACTGCCGTAGAGAAAGAGTGCCTTGCTCTGGTTTTTGCCATTCAGAAGACGCGATACTACGTCACGGGACAAACCATCCATGTCATATCACGGGTCAACCTCCTCAGGGTCCTCATGACCAAGCCAGGTGCGCTCAGCTCTCGCCTCGCTACCTGGGCGATTTTGTTGTCTCCCTACCACATGATCTTCGTCCCACAGAAGGCTGTTAAAGGTCAAGCTCTGGCAGACTTTTTAGCAGCTCATCCAGGTTTGGAGTCAACCCGAATAAACGAAGAGATTCCAGATGAGGTTGCCACTTCAAATATGGCCTCCCATGGTACCATATGGTGAATGTTCTTCGACGGCGCTTCTAGAACCGGGCCCAAGGGCAATATCGTCGCTGGAGTCGGAATAGTGCTAATTTCTCCCACCGGGTTGATGATCAATCGAGCTTATTCCCTCACGGAGCCCTGTTCAAACAACGTGGCCGAGTACAACACTTTGGTCATTGGCCTCCGACTTGCAAAAGAGCCGGGGGTAGAGTACCTTGAAGCATACGGTGATTCGCAGCTGATCGTCAATCAAATCCGGGGCTCGTACGAAGTGCGTCATGAAGACATGATCCCCTATCACTAAATAGCGATTGACATCATCTCGTCCTTGGAAGGGTTCTTCATAGAACACATTTCCAGGCTCCAGAACATTGAAGCCGATGCCCTAGCAGGCCTAGCCGCTTCCTTAGCAGTTCCAAATCATGCTCACCACTTGATTGACATCATAGGCCGTGAGTTGGTCTGTCCCAGAATAATGTTCAGTATGTCGAGAGCTACTCTGCCCTGACAGTCGACGAAGCACCAGAATGGAGACAACCGTTCATTGACTTCGTAGTCTACGACATCCTGCCGAAGAATCTGAAGGAAGCCACTTCTATTAAAAATGTTCCATCAGATTCTTCTACGATACAGAGACAAAAATGCTATATCGGCGATCATACGATGGATTACTGCTTCGATGCTTGTCAAATACAGAAGCCAAAGAAGCCGTACATGAAGCTCATGATGGCATCTGTGGGGCCCATCAGCCTGGCCCGAAACTACAAGATCGCCTTCGTCGAATGGGTTACTACTAGCCCACACTGGTTTCAGACGCAATAGACTATGCACGAAAATGCAAAGCCTGTCAAGTCTACGTAGATTTCATCCACCAGCCATCCGAGTTTCTACACCCGACAGTGGCATCTTGGCCCTTCGAAGCATGGAGAATGGACATCATCGGTCCGATCACTCCGCCTTCGTCCCGAGGACATCGCTTCATACTCGCAATCACAGATTACTTCTCCAAGTGGGCGGAGGTTGTTCCGCTTGCAGAAGTAAAGACTTCAAACGTGATCAGCTTCCTCAAGCATCACATCATCTACTGCTTTGGACTGCCCCGAAGGATTATCCATGATAATGGTCCACAGTTCGCAAGCCACGCCTTCTATCGGTTCTGGGACAAGCACCGCATCCAGAATATTACTTCAACACCATACAACCCAGCGGCTAATGGTCTGGCTGAAGCATTCAACAAAACAATCATCAAGCTTCTCAAGAAGTTCGTGTCATCAAACAAGCACGACTGGAATGAGAAGCTTGGCGAATGCTTATGGGCATACCGTACTACAGTACGAACGGCCACCGGGAACACGCCATTCTCTCTAGTATACGGAAGTGAGGCAGTTCTCCCACTAGAGACTTAAATCCCCTCACTCCACGTAGCTCTCACATATAGATTAACGACGGACGATAATCACCATCGCAGACTACAAGAATTGGAGGCTCTAGATGAGAAGCGCCTACTAGCTCAACAACGAATCGAGCTATACCAGGCACGTATCTCCGGAGCCTTCAACAAGAAGGTTAAAACCGGAATGTTCCAAGTGGGCGACCTCGTTATGGCAGTTCGAAGGCCGATGGTCATGACTCACAAAACCGTCGGCAAGTTCCAGCCAAAGTGTGAAGGCCCATTCATCATTGATGCTGTATTCTCCAATGGAGCTTACCGCCTCGCAAAACAAAACGGAGACTTGCTCATGTTGCCCATCAACAGAAAGTTTCTAAAGAAGTATTACGTCTGAAAGGACATCCTCCAGGGTGATAAGTCACGTACCCGCTGGTACTGCTGAACTCACATCCTGTCTACAAATTGCCAAGATGATGAGTCATGTACTCTATCATACCGCTGAACTCACATCCCGTCTACAAATTGCCAAGATGACGAGTCATGTACTCTCTCATACCGCTGAACTCATATCCCGTCTACAAATTGCCAAGATGACGAGTCATGTACTCTCTCGTACCGCTGAACTCACATCCCGACTACAAATTTTCCAGAATGACGAGTCATGTACTCTTTCGTACCACTGAACTCACATGCTGACTCCCACTCTTCCAGATTATCGAGTTATGTACCCGCAGGTACCGTTTAACTTACACTCTGGTCACTACAGATAAATCTATATCGCCTCTCCTAGTTAGTAAGTCATGTATGATCATACCTCTGAACTTTTCTCCTAAAAGAGCTTCCTCCTTATGATCTAATACCCGCACTTTTAGTACACAAAAAAGGGTAACAGATCCACAGATTTTCCAAAACAACCACGTCGATGTTACCTCTGAGTTATTTCCCTTCCATAAAAAACAAACCGCCCCTCACATAATACCTCCATGTCCTCATTACCTCTGAGTTGTTCTATATTCCCTTCATGGAGCCTACTCCTGCCATGTCCTCATTACCTCTGAGTGGGAAGGCTCCATCGAAGAAACCCTCATATTTACCATGTCCTCATTACCTCTTAGTAAGTATGTTGGTTCCCTCTCAACTTATTATCCGTATCCAGAACCAGGATATGCCGAGGATAATAGGTCCATAAAAAGTCTTCCATTGGGGCAACTATTACAAGCAAAGAATAGAGCGAATGTATTTCAGTCATTCAAAATCGGTTACATTCACATGACTACATCTCACGAGCAAGCCAGAAAGGTTCTCTATCATTTCATCCAGACAAAAGGGAAGAAGATTACATCGATGTCCAAAAGAAGCAAAACACAAACCGCAGCTAAAGACAGAATGAAATATCAAGACAAAAGACGGATATTTGCGGGAGCCCACGAATCCTAGTTGCGGGGGCGCATATACCAATCCCTCAACCATTTTGCATATGAAGGATGTACTTGAGCAAAATCCTCGTCCGAAGTAGGAAAGTCAGAACTCCCAGTACTACCGCCGTAATACTAGGGCTCCTCCTTTACAGCAATGGGCGTCAGCTCTCCTTTCTGTTCCTCCGCTTTTGGTATTACCTCCTCCTTAACGAGCGATGACTCTTGTTTGGAAGGGGGCAGCAGCTCTTCCTTCACAATGAGCTCAGCCTTCGGCAGGGTTGCTGCAAGAATCAAAGATAAAAAAAAACAAAGTTAAAAGATGGTCATGGAACGTTATGCGGCACAGTCGAAAAAGGAGCTCATACGATTCTGTTCAGAGGGGCTTCATGAGGTTCAGTCCTCAAGGCGTTTATGCGGCCCAGACGATCTCATGCGGCTCAAACATAAGGTATACCTCATACGGCTTGAATATGAGAAGTTCATGCGGCCCATACAGCATATGCGGCTTCATAATGATGAAGAACGCATTGAATGCTGAGGAGAAGAAGGCTTGTGCATAAAAACATACAACAGAGCCATGGTTTCAGGGTTTGAAGTGTTCGATCTTCAACATAGTCCTTACCCTGGATGGTAGGGTGGACGTCAGGATGGACTGGAGGCGTTACAGTCGACGAGGGAGCCGCCGCCTTCTTGCCTTTCGCTGCAGCAGAGGCCATGGAAGCTTCGGAAGCTTTCGAAGCTTTGGAAGCTTTCGGGGCCATTGGTGATGATGATCGGAGAAACAAGAACAACAGCTTAGGGCAAGAGAAGAGGAAGACAAAAGAAGGCAAAGAATTCTCTCTATCTTAACAGCACCCTATTTATAGGCCGACATAGGGGGGCACGTGGACCGATAAATCGCTTCGGGTCGTGTGCTGTAGGCAAAACCGACTCCTCGAAATTCGCCCCCTCTCTCATAAAGAAGATTCATCAAAGCACGAAATCCAAATATTTAATGAACAGACTCTTGGGATTCCTCCCTAAAGACGGCTCAAAATCATAACGAATCAAGAGCAATTAATGCCGCCTACATGGCAAAGAGAACAGCGTGTGGCCAAAAGCGATCCATGCGGCCAGAGCAGTTCATGCGGCTAGAGAGTCTATGCAGCCAGACAAGCCATACGGCCAGACAAGCCATACGGCCAAGAACATCCTATGCGGCCAGCGGAGCTCATATAGCCATGCTTAATTATTCAAAATATTTCAATTTTTCAAATTAAAAACTTTGAAGGGGGTCTTGTAGAAGCATGGAAAAGAACAGAAGAAGCCCATGCGGCTCAAAACAGAAAAAGCCCATGCGGCTCAAAACAGAAGAAGCCTATGCGGCTCAAAGCAGAAGGAGCCTCATGGTGCTCAGGAATCTATCAGAGCCTCAAGCGGCTCAGAAACTCTTCAATAGCCTCATGCGGCTCAGGCAAGAATCACGTGACCCTATGCAGCTTTACAGCTGGCCATAAAGTGACTGCTCCCATTAAATGCTCTGACATAAAGTAATAACTCTGACACTAAAGCTGAAATGATGAACTTCGATATGACGGCGTATTTCTCGAAAAACAGAGAAAATCTCCTCTGCAGCTGGCACGATCCACCAACTACAAAGCTCCCTACGCGGCTGCCACCACCCCATGCGGCTGATGCTCGCATGCGGCTCGGAGCGGGAAGACCCTTGTCATGCGGCTCAAATTATGAACAGTCACCCTATGCGGCCGCTGTTCTGACACGGCTCGGATCATGAGGATCATCTCCATGCGGCTCACGTCCATGCAACCTTGACACGTGGCAAGTCCTATGCGGCTCAATTGAAAACCACCCCCATGCGGCTCAAATTTTGGAGGCTTCACCTATGCGGCTGCCACCTTCATGTACTCCAAAACCTAAGAAGCTACACTCATGCGGTTGTGGCTCGCGATTATGACACGCGGCAGAAGATCAGTTTCCCATGTGGCACTAAATCAATCAAGAGTTATCAACAAATCCCAACAACCTGATTTAGTGCAATCATCATAATTACCCAAATCAAAAGAGATTTATGGCAATCACATGGATTAAACATGTGGTAGGAGATCCGAGCTTCTCAAGATTTATGACAATTAATATTGATTGCCCATACAGATTTTACACAATCAGCATTAATTGTCCAGATTCGTTGCAATCAAGATTAGTGGTCCAGATTAATTGCCCATAAAATAGGATCAAGGAAAATGGTAATTAAGTCCCCAAGCCGTCGACTTTTTTAGGGTAATCATTACAAACCCTAATGATGAGACCCCACTCCTATAAATAGCGAGGTGCCATTCCCTTATAAAAAAAGGAGGAGAGATCGGATCCAGAGAAACAAAAAAATATAGCAAGGTGCCATTTTCTTGCAAGAGAGATCCTCTCCACCCGGCTGGACACACAGAGAGACAAAGGTGCGCACAGAAGAGTCTTTCCGTCTTGAGAGCAGTTCTTCACCGGATCCAAGGCTACGTCTGATCGTCCAAGGAGTAAGGTAGAGCGGTCGTCGCTTTCCCGAGCCTCTACCGTCACCCCCCAGAATCTAAACTAAACAATCGTACTTAGACTGCTGTACCTAGGTTTTTATCCCTAGGCTTTCTTTGTACGAGCGAGTTTGTATTGTGCGTCTAAGTCCAGTCCTTCTATATAATTGTTCTGTACTTTTACAATCAATGGCAAACAATGGGTCCAACAACTGGATGCTCAATGGAAGAAGCACTTTGAACTACGAGACCCTCCCACTGAAGACGAGATCATACAAGTTGACCTTGGTGATGAATCCTCCACAAAGCCAATCTTCGTCAGTAAAAGCCTAACGGACGATAAGTGAGAGTCGCTGTTACAACTCGTCAGAGAATATATCGACGTCTTTGCTTGTAGCTATGAAGACATGCCAGGGCTAAATCCTGAGATCACACTTCATAAGCTCAACATTTATCCGAATGCAAAACCAGTCAAACAACAGCAGCGACGGTTTCGTCCAGACATCATGAACTCCATTGAAGCAGAAGTAAATAAACTTATAGCTAGCAGTTTCATTCGTAAAGAGCAGCACCCAGACTGGGTAGCCAACATAGTACCAGTCATCGAGAAGAACGGAAAGATCCAAATTTGCATCGACTTCTACAATCTGAATACGGTATGCCCTAGGGATGAATTTTCTCTTTCGATCACTGACATAATGATCGATAATACGTGTGGCTTCGAGTGCATGTCCTTTATGGATGGCCTTTTAGGATACAATCAAATTAAAATGTCTCCTGATGATGAGAAGCATACGTCATTCCGAACACCGATCGACGTGTATTGTTATACGGTCATGCCCTTCGGCCTGAAGAATGCCGGTGCTACATATCAACGTGCTATATGTTTGCCATTAAAATTCTTTGATTGCAAATTTTAATACAAACAGAACAGTGTTACAATATAGGACTTAGATGTAGTCCTAGGAGTACACTTTTGTTTATCTGGGTCCCTTGTGCCGATGGAGTGAGTGGTAATACATTGACTCCGTTGACGATCTGACGATGGTTATCGGTTCTCTGAAGGTCTGGATTGCTCTGGGTGTTGGAGCTTGCTGAGAGGAGGAAGACGTTGAGTGTCTGTATCTGTCTCTCTGGTGGTGCGAAGTCTCTGTGTGTTCGTTGTGCAGGTAAGTATGTGTGTACGTCCGAAAGAAGGAAAAGATCCCTCTATTTATAGCTTTATAGGCTGGCTGCTCATGCGCGCATATAGGATGCGCCTGTACGTGGGGACACCACGTGTTGATTGCTGATGGAGGTGCATGGACGATGCACCCTGATCGAGGGGTTGACTTCTTCATACTGGTGTTGTGGACCGGCACGTAACAGAGGAGAAGATCTTTCTGTTGCTGAGATCTCGGATGAGTCGAGTCAAAGGACACGTGTCATCGGCCTATGGCTCGGAGATCTCGGATTTGGTGGAGAATGATCTGGTAGGATGTGCCTGAGATTGGGCGCATGAGGAGGCTTTGGCTCGTAACCTTTAGGAGTCACGAACCATTCTGGGCGCATGGCTTTTGAGGCGCATGCAGAGCTTCAGTAGTGATTTTACTCCTGTCTTTTGGGATCAGGGAGAAGTCTGGGGTGCATGGCTTTTGAGGCGCATGCAGAGTTTTGACAGTGACTTTCCTTCTGTCTTTAGGGATCAGTAAAAAAGTCTGAGGCGCACAGCTTTTGAGGCGTATGCAGATTTGGGCGCATGGCTGCGGAGGCGCATGCGAGTGGTTGAGCGGCCACGTGGCAGTAGCCGTCGGAGGGAAGTAATGATAATGCTGACGTTGGCGATGCTTCATCTTCTGAAAAAGTTGCCGACTGTTCAGACTTCGGGAGGCGTGCTGCCAACTCTGTCAGTTCAGCATTTAATGTTTATGATAATTGATGGACAGCAGAGTTGGCACGTCGGTTGGCATTCCACTAGGCGTATAGGGACGCATGGGGGGATGTATCCCTGTGATGTGCTTGGCACTGAAGGGCGCGTCTGTGTGATACACTTGATGTTGAAGGGCGCGTCTGTGTGATGCGCGGTCTGGCCGGCGTATCCGCTTCGTGACACGTCTTTAATGGTGCGACTGTTACGTTCTTCGAGTGCTTTAAATAGCCATTTTGACTTAGCTGAATTCGAAGCATCCGGTTTATCCATTTAATGCAAATTTATTGTACGGAATTCGAAGAGCCATCCACTTGGCGCATGGGTTTGATTTGCCCGGCCTATAAATAGTGGCATGGAGAGAGTTTGCTTCTCGTTCTCTCACGTTCTTCTAATATGAACTTGTTTACGCGGATGCATTCTGTTGACGAGATGCTTCCGACAGTGAAGATGTGACGCAGTGTCTTCGTTGATGCATTTGAAGGTGACTGTTACATCCAAAAGTCGGAGTCGAGGGCTTCTGAGGCAGGCGGAAGGTGCCCGTTGCATCCAAAGATAGGGATACTCGTTGATGCATTTGAAAGCTACTCCTTTGGCCGCGGTTTCGATCACGATCTTCCTTGGTGTTTGGAGGCTCTTTCGAAGCCTCCCCTAGCCACAGGTTAGCTTGTGCTTCTTTTCCCTTCCTTTGCTAGAGGGTTGATTGCCACCCTCGTTCTGCTCAATAAATACTTCATTAGTCGAAGCATTTAGACGGCGGTGAGCCTGGCTGGAAGAGCGGCACATAACTGGGCTGCTGAAGGGATACACATAACTGGGATGCACATAACTGAGCTGCTGAAAAGGATGCGCCTTGCTGTGGACGCATGGTGGGATACGCCTGGCTGAGGGCGCATGTTGATTGCTGTGCCTACTTGAGGGCGCATGTTGGCTGCTGGCTGTAGAGTTAGGATCTTTTCTTTGTAGAAATTCTCCTTTGTACAGTCTTTCTTAGACATGTAATAGACTTTTATATGTTAAATAAAAAGTCCTCTTTCAATGTCTATATTTATTGCTTTTTGTTGTGAAGTACTTTCTCCAAGCTTTGGCGCATGTAGTCTGGCGCATAGACTTTCTGGTTCTGAAATTCCAAGCTTCTACAAGACCCCCTTCAAAGTTTTCAAAACTTTTGGAGAAGTTTTGGAATACTTTGAATAAGAAGCATGATAGTGGAGGTGCATGACCGTCGGGGCGCATAGATACTCTGCGCATCAGTGATGGGGCGCATGCTCCGCTCAGTTAGTGCAAATGATGACGCCTCGGTAATCGAAAAAGATTAATGATGATCTTTTTGGTTTTATTTGTGGTTATCTTTTCACAGAACCCGAGACGACGGCTGAGATCACACATCATCGGTTCACGCGTGCGACCAAGCCCTATAAATAGGCGAGAGATGGAGAGAGAGAGTTCTTCTTCTCCTTGCTTTAGCTTTCTTTAGAGTTCTTCTTCAAAAACCCTAACTTTCTTCTCTCAAAGAATGGCTCCCAAGACTCCTCGCGGCGGTGCTGGCAAGGGAAAGGAGCCGGCAGAGTATGCCGAGGAGGATGCTCCTATCACCATTGTGACTCCGACCGACGTTCGACCCGCTGTGACGGGTGGGTGTCGTCTCTTCCACTACTTTCTTTGTTCTGACGATCCTTGGATCATGCGACTGAGTTGGTGTGCCCTAACTCTCTTCTGCCGACGCGCATGGACTTCTGTCCGTGCCGAGGTTTTACCCCGCCGACGTGCATAGGTTTAGGCCTTTATCATGCACCAAGGTTTAACTGCGGACGCGTATGGGTTTACACCCTGATGATGCGCTGAAGCCTCTTGCTGACGCGCATGGGTTCATACTCTGACGATGCGCCGAAGCCTTTCACTGAGGCGCATGGGTTTACACCCTGATGATGTGCCGAAGCTTTTTACTGAGGCGCATGGGTTTACACCCTGATGATGTGCCAGGTTGCTTTGACACACTTTGTCTTTTTGCCGAACTTTTGATTTTTGTTGTGCCAGTATCGATGACGATTCCTTTGCTGAATGAGGTCCTTCTGGATGCTTCCCTTTGTCAAATGGGAGTTGATTTTGATGAGGCGGTTATCAACCATGCCAAGGGTGCTATCTTACAGGATCAACCTCCTGAGAGCGTGCTGCAGATCCAGAACCAGTTGCCGATTTTCCTCCAGAGTATGATGGAGAGCAGAAAACTGAAATCTGCTGAATCCGAGGATGTGACCTTCTTAAAACCTGTCTTTTTGTTCGGTGACCGCCTGATCTCCACTGAAGCGAAGATACTGAAGGTCAAAGAAGACTGGTTCTTTTCTGCAAAAGGCATGGTGATGTACATGCGACAACTTGACCGCCAGTTGCCGCTGACGGCCTTCTATCGTTTAGCTTTGAAGAGAAGGATGCCCTGGGAGCTTACTCCTTCTCAAGGAGGGGCCCTGGGGGTGCTCTTTCGATTAATGCTACCTCGAATCAGAGGGATACCCTGGCTGCTTCACGAATCGGTCTTTCATTTAGTTGCCAAACTTTGCGTCCTGGGAGCCTCTATAGTGAAGTCCCAAATGACACTTTTGCCTTCAGTGCCTCAACCTTTGCAAGCCGGATGCTGACATCGAGGGTCACGTATCCGAAAGGTGGCTTTAGGGTTGAAGGTTGGTGTCATCATATCTCGAGGTGGGACGAGTTGACCATTTGGGTGCTTTCGAAGTTCAATGCTGAGCTTAAGGAGATTGGGCTGACGGCTGCTATCCGTGCCACACGGGCTGGCGTGGATCTTAATAAGCCTATGTTCCTTGCACTCTTGGAATTGTTTAATACCCAGACTGGCACTTTCTATACTCTAGTGGGGGAGTTGGGGTTGGCTCTCCACGAGATGTACGAAGTATCCAAGCTTCGCTGGGGCTCAGAACCGTACGAAGAATATTTTCCGTCGAATGAAGAGATCCAGGTTCTGGAGAATAAGGACTCGGAGATGATGGACGTTTTCACAGAAGTAGCGAGCCATCATTATTTGATGCACCAGAAGGACAAAGGCAAGACCCAGCCTCATGTGACTGCTTGGAGGGATTATGATTTCAAGCAGGATTTGGCGGACCCCTCGAGGATTCGGTTTACGACCCCGCAAGGGCTGAAACCTGCGAAAGTGACTTCTGAGATAAGCCGACTGGACGAGAGGACTCCTCGTTCTAATAAAAGTGGCGAGAATGCGTATAGCTGCTTCTGGCACTGTGCGCACCGGATGTCGTCTAAGGCGGTGCTGACGGCATACTTGATGATTTGGCTTCGAGATTGTGTGTTTGTGGGCGGATCTGGTACAGTGGAGAGGGTACACCGGAACCTTATTTTGCCTGCCGTAAAGTTGGCTTTTGGATGTCCTTTAGCTCTCCTTCCGGCGATGGTGTGTAACCTGTTGCGGGGTTTGAGGACTTTTGCTGATGACGTGATCCAGGAGAAAGGTAAAAAACGATAACTTTTCCCGGGCTGAACTGCCATTCCATTATCTTATGGGATGGCTGATTCTGTATCATCCGAACGTGATGAGTCTAGGTCCGAAGGAGGATCATGTTGAAGGAGATGCCTTTATTCGCCGCTTCTACAGGAGGAAGTGGTTACACACTGGCGTCCCCGTTTGCAGAAGAGTTTTGTCCTATCTTCAGGGGTGGAAGATAGCCAAGGTTGGCCCCATCTTCAAAGATTTCGAGGCTGACCAAGATTTAGTCGACTCTGGTGAAGACGTGATTACTTTGTCGAAATGGGGTTTTCGTTGGTTGCAAAGTAAGCCTTCTCACTTGGTCTATCAGAACCAGAATAGGTGTTATCTGGAGCCATATCTGCCCAGCTGGTTCGTTCGCCAGTTTGGCTATACCCAGCTGATGCTACGGAATTCCAGTAACAGTTTGGGGTTCATCGGTAGTTTGCTGGATGGAGCCCGAGGCTGGCAATATTACAATGCCGGGTGTACTGGTGTTTAGTTTACGGTGCCCGTTCGTAACCCTCGGCCACAGATCCTGTATTCGGCAGCTAAGCTATATTGCACAATGAATACTGCGTCTCCAGGTTATGATAGAGAGACTAGTTTCATTATTGGAACTCAGCTGGAGGCTACAGCGAACATGTTGAAGGTGGCTCGGTCATATCGTCCACCAGAATTGGCGGGATATTGGGCTGCTGCTGCAGCATCAGTAAAAGATCCCCTTGTTGGGAAGAGGCGGGCTGACGCGGAAGCCTGCTCGTATGTACCAAAAAGGTCGAGAAAGACGACGACTCCAAAGGCCACGGGGGTGCCACCTGTACCGCTAGTGGAATCAGCTCCTGCTGAGGTAAGGAGTCCTTTGTAATTTTGACTCATCTTGTCATTTTGGTGACTTGTGCTTTCCTTCTTGTAGGGATCGTCGAAGAAGAAGACCCGTGTTTCAAAATCGGGTGTTAGTAAACCGAAGGAGGTAGCAAGCTCTTCTGACTAGCGCATCCCTCCGATGGTAATGTCTCCAATAGAGGAGAGTCCCGGAGATGTTCATGCAGAGGTTTTACTATCTTCAGACTTTGTTGAAAGAGATGCAGAGGTTGCAGCAACTTCCGGGGAGGTGCCAGCTGCCGTGAGGGCCTTGGACATTGAGGGTCCAGCGGACACGGGGCTTCATGATGATGATGTGGAGTGGAGTTCGTCGTCTTCGGATGACGCTGCTCCAGAGTTGCAAGAGCCTGTTGCGGGGGCAACAGAGATGGTTGGAACAGAGGAGAAGGTTGCTTCCCCTCCTTGTCATGATGATGGGAGGTCGGCTGTAGCATTGCCGAGCCCTACCCCAGACTCAGCGGCGGAAGCTGAGGTGGCTACCAACCAGGAGGAAGCGACAGATCCTGTCCCTGTACAGGGATTTGATGAAGAGACTCGTCTGACGGTCCCGTCTCCTGGGGCGGGTTAGGAGACAAGTGTTGATCTCTCTGTTCTACCAGGGGAGGTATTGGCTGCTGATAGCACGTTGAGGACTGAGAGGTGGTCACTGACGTCGGTGGTACTTCCAAGTTCGGGAAAGGTAAGGGTGTGATGGAACCCTCTATTGCTCCTTCCACTTGGGGTACTATTTCGACACCTGTGCCGGCTTCTTCAGCTCTCCGGGCTTCTTGGGCTAGTAGCCCAGCCCCTGTTGATGAAGAGCCTGTTGATGTCGAGGTTCCAGTCTCGCAGGTTGAGGTCGACGGGTCTTCTTCCGGTCCGCCAACTGGGGTAGCTCCTCCAACCCCTGCTATGACGCCACAGGTGTTGGCGGACGCGGATGAATATGTGAAATTCATCGTGGAGGAAGTGTATAAAATGCTGCAGAGGGGGGTATCGGTAGTGATGGATGCCAATGGGAGCTTTGCGACAGCAAGAACTCTGGCACTGCCTCATATCAACCTGATCCGTCTTCACCAGGGCCACGATCATATGGCCGTCATTCTGGAAGCCACGGTGGCTGAGTTGGACCAGCGGTTTTCTGAATTAGGGTGCATCCAGCGAAATGACCTCTCCGTCCCGGTAGATGCGGAGAAGGAGAAGCTGCTCGCCGAGACTGTGTCTTCCTATCAGGCCACTGTGAGTGTCTGGGAACACGAAGTGGCTGAGACTGAAGCTGTAGTGGAGCGGTTATCTCAGTCTACGCGGGAGACAGTGGAGATGCGAGCTGCGTTGGACGCTAATATCGGGAGATTGACGCCAAGCTCCGCCGCCTTGAGGATCAGCGGGCCCGACTCCTATTGGACGCCGAACGTGTCCAGGCTGAACACAGCATTCAAGAAGGAGGAAGCAGCTTTCACTCATCGGACTCTTACCCTGGCTCAGCAGAGATAGCAGCTTGATGAGAAGCACGAGAATGAAACTTCTGCTGAGGCTGTTGAAGCGATGCGTCAAGAAGCTGAACGTCCTGGTGTTTTGTGAGTCAACACCATCGGCCTCCTGACTGCCAAAACCAGGTCGCCTACTTGAAAAGTCCTCTTCTTGACCTTCTTGTTGAAAGCCTGTGATATACAGGCTTGGCAGAGTTCGATGCGCTGTTGAGCTAGGAGATACTTTTCATCAAGTGCCTCCAGTTCCCGCAGACGACGACGTTGATTGTCTTCTTCTGTGAGTTGGTTTGTGATTGCTACGCGGAGTGAGGGTATCTGAATCTCGAGAGGCAGACCGCTTTGCTCCCGTTGTCACCCTCATTTTCCGTATTTTCCTGTATTTCGTATTTATATTCGTATCTGGATTTTGGCATGTATTTTTATTTTTTCTCAACTTGTGGGATTTCGGTATTTCCCGTATTTTGGATTTTGGCATGGCTCGGTTTTATTGGGGATGGTTCGGTTTGGTTCGGTTTTATGTGTTGGAACACCCTAGCCCTACACTCCACCCTCAACACACCACATCCCACCCTCTTTATATCCCCACCTACCATTCTCTCTCTTTATTACCATCACCATTAATTTCCTTCTTCTTCTTCTTCTTCTTCTCCTTCCTCTACACAACTCTCCCAACCCTAGGCAAGTGCATCTTGCTACTACATGAGAACCCTCTTTTATTTGTCCATTTGCTAGATTAGGACATGGTGATCAATGTTAGAACTTGGTGTTTTGAGATTTGAAGTCTCCTTTGCTCTAGATCTAAGTTATTTCTATTTTCGGATTTTGCATGGTTTGATCTCTTTAAGTTGGATTTTCATGGGTTTTGGTCTTTCCAAGGGGAAGAGCATTCAATTCTACCCAAGTTGGAGCTTTGGAAATCCGGATTTGGAGTTCGGATGGCCAAGTTATGATGCTTGGAAGCTTTGGGTTCATCCATGGTGTTCTTACTGTTTGGAGGAGACTGTGAGTAGTGTGCTGAGCTATTTAACTCACGCACACTGAGCTACGCACGCTCTTTAGCGTGCATACACAGACTTGAGTACGCTTCCTGTTGAAAGCGTGTCTCCTTGAGCGTGCGTGACTTTTCACGCAGCTGCTCCCTTGAGCGTGCGTGACTTTTCACGCAGCGGCTCCCTGTAGCGTGCGTGACTTTCATGCAGCTGCTCCCTGTAGCGTGCGTGACTTTTCACGCAGCTGCTCTCTTGAGCGTGCGTGACTTTTCACCTATGCTGCTCTCTCAGCGTGCGTGACTTTTCACCTACGCTGCTCCCTGTAGCGTGCGTGACTTTTCATGTACGCTGCTTCCCTTGAGCGTGCGTGACTTTTCATGTGCGCTGCTTCCCTTGAGCGTGCGTGACTTTTCATGTACGCTGCTTCCCTGGAGCGTGCGTGACTTTTCGCGTACGCAGCTCCCCCTGCGTGCATAACTTTTGTGTACGCTGCCCCCTGACCCCTTGCTTAACCCATTGGCTCTTGGAGTTTTGGTCTTAATTCTTTATGCTTGGCTTTTCTATAGTCCTGTATATTAATATTTTATGAGATATTTTATGCCCATTTTGTATCCTTACGCCTTTTGTCATGAACTTGATTTTACTTAATATGTTTGGAATGACTGTTGTACATGGCTTGGTATGGCAAGAACTAGCATAACACGATAGTGACCCGTGGTGGTGCACTCCTGACATGACCAACCTGACATGATAGTGGTCCGTCGTGGCGCACTTCCGACAAGTACCCTGACATGATTTATCTTGATAACTTAACTTGACCTGTCTTGACACCGTGGGTGGTTCTTTTTTGCTTGCTTGTTAAATCCACTTGTCCAGTCTCGCATCATGTCTAGGAGGGGACTCCTGAGTACCACGGTCAGGAGTACCTACTGAATTGGACTAAGGTTAATAATTAGTATAATTCACTAGTCATGAAGAGATGTTCCCTAGTTACAGGCGATCCCGTTATCCCGGCCGCAAATGATTGGACTTGTAGCCTACCGACGAGTAGGGCACATTTCCAGCCCACTGTTATGTGGGGCACCCTCCATTGTCACTTAAATGATTGAACTCTATTGTCACTATAATGCATTGTACTCTCTAGATTGTCACTATAATAATTGCCTGGATAACCTGGATAGCTGCAGGGCCTGTGACTACTTGGAGCATCTCATTGCATCTTGCTAGTAACTATGATTGTGATAACCCTAGTTAGTTAATATAGAAAGTCGTAGGCAATGATTGGCCATGATTGCTTGGATGGTGTCTAGTACAGTATAGTATTAACTAGAATTGATTGATTGTAAGATTGTACCAGAATGATTGAAGGATTGTCACTCCAAATTGTCACTATAATGATTGTCACTCCAGATTGTCACTATAATGATTGTCACTCCAGATTGTCACTATAATGATTGTCACTCCAGATTGTCACTATAAGGATTGTCACTCCTGATTGTCACTATAATGATTGTCACTCCAGATTGTTACTTGACCTGATTTCTTATATTTATCTTGCCGATAAATGATGAGAGAAACCAAGTTCCGTTCAGACGAAGGGTTACAACCCCGGTCCTTGTTTGGTTTACGGGTTGTAACCTAGCTATCTGAATAGTCCCATGGTTATCTCATCGTATATCATCCTGACATGCTTTTCCATATGTCCTGTCTTTTAGTGATTCTATGCAAGATTGTCTTTTATAATTACCTATCATGCTTTTTTTTAAATTACTGTCTCTTATTATGTAATTATATTATTGTGCTAATTTGCTGGCTTTGGTTCTTATTTTGTGGCCTTCTTTGTGGCACTTGCTCTTCCTGGGGTCTGACCCAGCTGGTTTTGTATGGCCAGATACCGGAGCAGCTGCAAAGGATCTACCTGTCTTCCAGCTCGATGGTGGTCACCAGGCGTAACCAGGGCATCGAGTGGGTTTCTTTTGTTCTCCCACTGTAATATTGTAAATTATTTTTTTAAGGCGTTTAGCCGACGAGCAAGTGTTAGCTCGATTGTACTTACTTACTGTCTGCCTACGGGCTGTAACATGATTGACAAGCCCCGGGGGTTGATCATGTATGACTGAACTCTTGCTAGTCCTCACACTTTGTAACGACTAGCTTCATGATCATCTGGATATGTAATGTTTGGGACGCCTTACAATTGTATATTGGGTGATCTGATATCTTGTAATTATTATTAGTTGGTTGCGATTGAGACAATAGGCTATTTTATGACCTTAAGAGACTGATGGATCGTAGTGAAACCCTCACATATCTAGACAGCCATGACCGTATAGCTGTGTGGATCCCATTCCGTTATACGTAGCTGGCTATGTCTGCCCCCGCTCTCCAGTATTCTGGTTCTGGGGTGTGACATGGTTTAAGTGGTGGCCCATGCAGGTCTTGTCAATCAAGATATGTGGGGGTTTACCAGATAGATGTCTCAATCTGTACTCGCCCTTGATCTCTGCTTGTATCCTCTTGATTCCTGAAAATTCTTGTCATGATTACATGCTTGTATCGTTGATCTGTCCTGGTCCTTCCTTATTGTTTCCCTGTGTCGTCTTCCTCAGCGGCACTGCACCTGACCCTGCCGATCAGTAAGGTGGATCACCTTCCGTGGACCAGCAGCAACCAGAAGATCAGGCCCAGCACTCAGGAGCAGCCTCCCGAGTCGTACCTACTGGAGGAGAGCCGCCAGTTCAGCCAGTCCAGCCTGCAGATCCTGATGATGACACTTTGGTGGGTCTCATCAGATCATTGTTAGCTTTCCAGGATCGTAGAGGCGATGCCTTGCACCAGGCAGTGGAGGATGCTCTGAATAGAAGTGGACCCCGAGGGAACAGTACGGTCAACAGTTTTAAGCGCCTGAACCCTCCATTCTTCGATGGCAGCGAGGATGCCATTGCTGCCGATGCTTGGCTACAAGATATAGATGTGATTCTCGAAGCCGCGAAGACTCCAGAAGAAGAGAAGGTGGCTGTGGTGCGCCTACAGTTATTGGATCTAGCCCGCAGTTGGTGGGCCGCACAAGCAGTGGGATTGACAACACCTGTCCCCTGGGCAGTGTTCAGCGAAAAGTTCCAGACCAAGTATTATGATGCAGTGGCTCGGTACGACTTGCAGACCAGGAGGCGACTGTAGGATGTAGTGGTTCGGACGGTGTATGACTGAAGTCTGTGTGAAGCTGGCACGCATGGCACTTCTTAGCATATTCAACAGCGTTAGCGGCCATGGTTGGCCAGTAATAGCCCATGCGTCGCAGTCGATCCTACAACTTAGGGCCAGGTTGATGGGCCCCGCAGGTTCCATCGTGAGCTTCTCGAAGGGCTTCGACTGCTTCTTCGTTGGACAAACATCGAAGGAGAAGTCCATCGTAGGAGCGTCGGTACAGCATTTTAGTGGCTGTATCGTAGTAGAATCGAAGAGAGCGTCTCCTGACTAAGACGACTTCTTTCGGGTCCTCTGGAAGAATTCCGTAGACAGCAAAATCGATGAACGGGAATCTCCAATCTCGGACGTTAACACCGGCACCCGTTGACATGGCGTGGGCCACTTGTGAGCGCAGGTTGTTTTTAGGGCAGACCAAGTCTCGGCCCACTACCATGACGTAGTGTTGAGTCCCAAGGGGTGCCGCCAAGGAGGCTGCGAGGCCCACCAGAGCATCAGCCTCCAGATTTTGTAGGCGAGGTACGTGTTCGATGAAGAACCCGGTGAAGGTTGAAACGATATTCAATGCAACTTTATGGTAAGGGATCAGGTCTTCATGATGAACCTCGTACTGCCCTCTGATCTGGTTTACGACGAGTTTTGAGTCGCCATAGGCTTCCAGATGATTTACCCCCAGTTGTTGCGCTAGCTGGACTCCCATAATGAGCGCGTTGTACTCGGCAACGTTGTTGGAGCACGGCTTCAAAAGGGAGTAAGCACGCTGGATGACCAGCTGATCGGGGGAGACTAATACCACCCCCACTCCCGCGACGATTTGACCTTTGGGGCCTGTTCTTGAAGCGCCATCGAAAAACATCCGCCAGACGGAGCCTTCTTCGGTGACATTTGATTCTTGGATCTCATCCGGGATGTCTTTATAGAGCCTTGAGGACTCTGGGATGGGGTGTACAGCTAAAAAGTCGGCCAGAGCTTGACCCTTAACAGCTTTCTGTGGAACGAACACCATGTTGTATGGTGTTAGCAAGATCGCCCATGTGGCTAGCCTGGAGTTCAATGATCCTGGCTTCGTCATGAGGACTCTGAGCGGATTGACTCGGGAAATGACATGAATTGTCTGCCCCGAGACATAATGTCGAGTCTTTTGGATGGCAAATACCAAAGCCAAGCACTCTTTCTCAACGGAGTTGTACCGGTGTTCGGCTCCGATCAGAGTTCGACTGAGGTAGTAGATTGCTTGCTCATAGTCTGTATCGCTGTTCTGAGCTAGCAGGGCACCGAGGGAATGATCCATAGCTCGGACGTAGAGGAGAAACGGTTTGCCGGCGACGGGTGCCACCAGGACTGGTGGGCTCGTCAGGTAGGCTTTGATGTCGTCGAAAGCCTTTTGGCATTCCTCTGTCCAGACGTAAGAGACTCCCTTCTTCATGAGCTAGGTGAAGGGTTGACATTTGCCGGAAAGGTTTGCTATGAACCTCCGGATGTATGCCAGACGTCCCTGTAGTCCTCGAAGTTCTCGAAGGTTCTTCGGAGGGTCCATATCAAGGATAGCTTTGGTCTTCTCGGGATCGATATGAATGCCTTTCGCCGTGATGATGAAGCCCAAGAACTTTCTGCTAGAAACCCCAAGAAAGGATTTAGCGGGGTTCATCTTGAGTTGATGTGCCCGCATGAGATCGAAGACTGTCTTGAGGTCTTGCAGGTGATCTCCTTTGAGACGGATTTTGACTGCGATGTCATCGACATAGCATTCGACTGTCTTGCAAAGATGCTGACGGAAAATGGTGCTCATAGCTCGTTGGTATGTCGCACCAGCGTTCTTCAAGCCGAAGGGCATCCCTGTGTAGCAGAAGACGCCCTTTGGAGTCCTGAATGACGTATGTTTTGCGTCGTCAGGGAATATCTTGATCTGGTTGTAGCCCGAATATCCGTCCACGAAGGACAAGCGCTCGAAGCCACATGTGTTGTCGATCATCACGTCGGTGATTGGAAGTAGGAATTCGTCCTTCGGGCAAGCAGAGTTGAGGTCCATGAAGTCGATACAGACTTGTATCTTCCCATTCTTCTTGGTGACGGGGACGACGTTGGCTACCCAATCTAGGTGTTGCTCTTCACGGATGAAGCCGCTGGTCAAGAGCTTGTCCACCTCCTGATCGATGGCGTTCATGATGTCCGGACGGAAGCGCCGCTGTTGTTGTTTGATAGGCTTGGCATCAGGTAAGATGTTCAGCCTATACATCACGATCTGGGGATCAAGTCCCGGCATATCTTCGTAACTCCAGGCGAAGACGTCGATATACTCTTTAGCCAGCTGGATTAAAGATTCTCGGTCTTCTCCTTTTAGGCTTTTGCTGATGAAGATGGGTTTGGAAGAAGATCCATCCCCAAGGTCGATCTGTTCGACTTCGTCTTCGGTGGGAGGTTCACGTAATTCAAAACGAGACTCCCATTGTTGTCCTAGGCGTTGAGTCCAGGGTTCTTCTTCGAAGAATTCCGGCGCTTGGTCTTCGCCTTCTTCTTCTTGAGATTGTGCAGACGTCATGTTGGCTGAAAGAACCCGCTTGAAGACTGAGCCGATACTGGTATCCGAGTCCCAAGTCGATGCTTCGGACGAATGAGAATGTTTTACCTCTTTCGCGTCTGAACTCTCTGGAGTTGACGGTGGCGTGACATAGCCTACCCACCGTCAAGTTTTGTTGTAGTAGTCCTGCGACTTTCCTTTAGGAGTTGGAAGCCGGAGAGGGAGACGTCGACCCTTACCGTAGTTCAGGCCTTTGTCGCTTTTTAGGTCGTAACCCATCTTTTGGATGAGGTACTTTGCCTTGTCCGTGTACCGATAGAGTTACATTCTGCCGACATCTGGTTCTGGCTCGAGTGGCGGGAGGTCTTGATGACGCTCAACCTTACCGAAGATGGTAGGTTTTTTATCTCGACTCCGTGGTAGGACTATGTAACAGACCCCTTGGGACAGGACTACTCGATTTACATGATGGACGGTCGTTATTTGTGTTTGCAACGACCGTAGAGCGTTATCTAATGTATACATGGCATTCCAATGTGGAAGACTAGAATAATTAAAAGACAATATGTTATTGATGAAATATGAGATTTTATCCCGCGGGATTACATTGTCTAGAGAAGGGGCATTTACATCAGCCGAGATATATTCCCCCAACTCTTCATCTGTAACCACTGGAGTGAGATCGGGAGAGTCCACCACAGCGTTGGCTTTGGAGTCCGAGAGGACTATGTAGGCCTTTTCTGGCGGCTGGGATAGCGGCGACTTGCCCTTAAGACGCACCTTCAGAGGTGCCTCCGCTGTGCCTCCGGTGATTGACGCCTTCCCCTGTAGTTTTGCCACAAGGGAAGCCGATGTATGAGACGGCTTTCCCTTGAGCCGTATATTCAGGGGAGCTTCAGGAGCAGCTGGTGCTTTCCCGGGTAGCTTAATGCTCATGGGAGGCAACTTCTGAGGCGGTTTGCCTTTGAGTCGGATCTTCAAAGGAGCATCGGGAGTGACCTCAGGCTCCATGTCCGGCTCTGCTGCTGTTTCTGCTTCATCGTCAGCATCATTGGCTTCCTCCTCGTCAGGTGACTTGTATAAGTCGACATCGATGAAGTAGGCTTCAATCCCTTTGAAAGGGTCGATGTCCGCGAACTCCGTACGAATGACGTTGTTGGTGGACACGTACTTCATACATTGGTGGAGTGTGGACGGCACCACCATGTACTCGTGCAGCCATGGGCGACCCAACGAAAAGTTGTAGTTGACTTCGGCGTCCATGATATAACAAGTGACCTCGGTTCTGAGGTTACCGATGTGGCACTTTAGTCGTATTTTGCCCAGTGGTTCACTTTTGCTGGCGTTGAAACCACTGATTGTTGTGTTGGAGGACGCCAGTCGGTACATTGGGATCCCCAGTGTTGAGAGCAGCGTCTTTGGGATGATGCTGAGGGAAGACCTCGGATCGATCTGAATCCGCTTCACCTTGACTGAACCGATGTACCCTGTATAATACAGTGGCCTATTGTGTCGATTGTGCTTGAGCAGCATATCCTGTTGGGTGAAGGTTATATTGGGGATAACCTCCTCCGTACAGTGACAATGCGTGCACACAGTCGGGAGATCTTCAGGCTGCTTGACCTGACTGAGAAAGGATTCAGCATCCTTTAGAGCTTCACAGAGAGCTTCTCGGGAGTCTTTGTAAAGACGAAGGAGCTCGAACAGCGATAGGCGGGCAGGAGTACTGGCCAATTGTGCCAGTATGTCGAAGTTGTGGGGCTTGGCTAGCCCCGAAGCATTCTCCTTTCGTAGAGGCCTGTCAAAGCGGGTCTCTATCTGCTTCTACTTATTGGCTGCTGGGGGCTTAGACGGGCACTCGTCCTGGACAGAAGGGACGCTGCCCGGAGGCACCACCTCGACGACAGCTTCATCGGATTGGACGTTCTGTTGTGAACGCGTCTGCACAGGAAGTGCCTCTTCCGCTGAAGAAGAGACCATGCGGCAAGACTTGATCTTCCTGCCTTTGGATTTGGAGGTAGGGCGTACCTCCGGTTGAGTCACCTCGGAGACGAGATCGGGGTGAACCCATAGGATCTCTCCCCGAGATGTGGTGAGTGGGATGAGTCCACTCACGTTGTCACGGGTAGGTGGTAGGTTAACCACCTCCATTGTCGCCTTAGGGATGGGGACGACGCCATCTTGTGTTGTAGTCGGCGGCAGGGTGCCAAACTGGAGTGACACCACGTTGGCTGACACCGTCTTCTCTTCGTAGTCGACGAAGATTACATCCGCATTGATCATGCGCTGGATGTAATTCTTGAGGACATAGAAGTCCTTGATTGGGTGTCCGACAAACCGATGGTAGTGACAGTACCTCGGGTTGTCCACTTTCCCAACCTTATCGGGACGCTTAGGGTCTGAAAGCTTGATCTTGTCACCCTGCTTCAGTATCTCAAAGAGTTGCAGGGTGTCCTCGTCGTTGAACGAATAACCTCCTTCGGCCTTGGTGCAAGTGGAGGTTTCTGAGCAGGTGCTGACGCACTTTTGGAGGCATTGACAGTCAATGCCTGTTTCCCCTTTGTCTCTCGTCCGGGGTTGTTGGCTGCAGGCCGTTTCCCCTTGTCTTCAAAGGCGGGGAAACTGACTCCCAGAAGACGAGCATTGGCCGCCTTCTTCTCTGCGGCTTCTGCTTCAATGATCAAGGAGCTCCAGTCGGGAGGAGGAGTAGAGTTGAGCCAGAACTTGACTGCAGGCAGCATGTTCATGCTGCAGGAGGAAAGGAGTGCATGTTCTGGCATGCCCGGGGGCAGTCTGAAGCAGGCCTGTCGGAAGCGTTCGTTGAACACTCGAACTGTTTCCTTCTCCTTCTGGCGTATCTCTATAAGGGACGCCATTGTCATGTCCTTCCCGCCGTCGTAGAAACGGTCGAGAAAGAGGTGCGTCAGGTCGTCGAAGGAAGATATTGAATTATCGGGGAGGCTGCAGTACCAGTCGTACGCCACTCCTTTCAGTGCTCCAACAAATATGCTGGTGAGTAGCGCGTCCTCCTTCGAAAGATGTCCTGTCTGAGACTGAAGGTACGTCAGATAGCGACGCGGAGAGTCCTTTCCGTCGTATGGCGTCAGTGTTTGTGGTTTATACTTTGGAGGATAAACCACCTTGTTCCACTCGAGGGGATAAGGCTGGGGGATGCCCATTTTTTGGCGCTCCTCTTGTCTTGTCTTGGACTCAAAGCGCTCGCGCAGGTCCCTGATCATCTCGACCACGTCTTCCGTGGAGCTGGGATTCGGGGAAGGTGGTACCACCTGATGTTGAGCATTTGAGGGCTCCGACGTCCGAGGTGCTTCTCGGCGATCTGCGTCCGAGGATACCTGTTGAAGGGGTACACTCGACCCTCCATTGGCCCCTGGATCGGGACCGGTAGAAGGTGTCCTGGTCAAAGCTGACCGTATCTCAAACACTGCATGAGTCAGTATTTGTATGGAGGCAGAGAGGGTTTTGAGTCCTCCCTCTAGGGTATCTATGCGTTGGACGAGGTCTGTTGGTGGCACATCAGACTCGACATCAGCCCCAGTCACGTTTACTGTCATGACGCGGCCGGGAGTGGATGGATGGGTTGAGGCCTCACTCTCGGCCTCACTCTCTTGTAGGGGAGTTGCCTCTCCTGGAGCTTCGTCTTGGCTACCCCCGGCTATGTTCGGGAGAACATTCACCATGGGCGCGTCTGCAAGGGCCTGATTACCCTCAGCTCCATCTTGAGGGGCCTCTTCGTCTCCGGAACTCGGGTCCGCAGATGCTAGACTACCCCCAGCTATGTTCTGGGGATATCCCCATCTTCAGGGACTTCTGGGAGGCTGACTTCGCCTCGAAGATCTTCCCCAGGTGTGCTTTGGACACACTCGTCTTCGGAAGGAGGCTCAACCAGGGTCTGGCTACACCCAGCTTCCTCCAAGAACTTCTTCCTCCCTCGAGTGCCTTCGAACACTCCAGAGGACGAGACAGCTGTCTTGGTTTTCCTCGGCTGGCTTTTGGACAAGAAAGAGGAACTGCCAGTCGCCTTTTGGACTGACGAGGAGTTGGAGATCACGTTGCATGTAGCAACCATTGGTTCTTCTTCTGTTAACACCTTCTTTCCGAGGCGACGTCGGAGGGGTGTCGAGGATTGTAGCCGGTGGAACACCGACTGCCTTGGTGGGACTGTCGCTTTGCAACAGCAGTTGATGGTGACCACAGCACAAGTATGTCCCGTGAGAGGCGCATCGTGCTTGTCAGTCAACTCTCCTGATCGGCGCTTATGAGTGATCACGTTACGCAGATCGTTGGAGGAGAGTGACACCTTCACACCCCCTTTAGGCGTATGGCAAGGCCAAGCGCCGGGGTGGTAAAGTGAGTTATGAGCCCCCTGATCTAATACCAAACAGGCATCCCGATCAGTAGTGGGGGAACCACAGCATTTGAAGTGACTTGAACGGACCTCAGACGCACAACCAGAGGAGGCGCGGGAGTTCAAGACCACTGGATTTGCCTTACTCGACTTGGTTGTGCACGCAATAGATGCGCCCAAGTGAGACAAGGACTTTGAAGGTCGGCTCGTTTCTGGCGCCGCAGCACTAGAGTCGACCTTGTACAGCTTACCATCAGCAGCGCGCATGATTGTGAGCGCATGCTTCTGGCTTGCTGCTGGCATAGCACATTTGGGGCGCATGGCCCCTGCTGTCTTGGATTTCTTCGTACCAGTCCGCTGGGGAGCATAGTACTCAGAATCCAAATTCTCCTCGCCATTACAGCGAGTGAGTCTGTCAAAGACAGAGACCTTCTGTGGCGCATCAGAGGTGATGCGCGGGGCATTGGCTGCGCCCCTGCTCCGTCGACGTATCTTCCTCGCCTGAGAGGGAGATGGCTGGGGAACGTGGTTAGCCGCACGTTTCCCCGAGAGATGCGCTGCACCAGCAGGCGCATCATTGTTGCTGAAGACGTCAGCAGGAAGGGAAGACTGGATCGGCACATCCCCTTCGGTGGTGGTGCCCGAGGCGTCGACCTTGCGCACCCAGACTCGGCGGGTCTTCTTCGGCTTCGGCAGCCGCTTCGAAGGACTCGTACTGCCTTCAGAGATGAACTCCTCATACGCCTGTTGATTGAGGCGTACGACCAGCGTCTTGTGGGAGGAGCCCACCTTCACGTCGTCAGACTGCGACACAGCTTTCTCGGCGGAGGAGAAAGAGGTCCCAGCAGAGTCGCCAGCTTGTTTGCCATTAAAATTCTTTGACTGCAAATTTCAATACAAACAGAACAGTGTTACAATATAGGACTTAGATGTAGTCCTAGGAGTACACTTTTGTTTATCTGGGTCCCTTGTGCCGATGGAGTAAGTGGTAATGCGTTGACTCCATTGACGATCTGACGACGGTTATCGATTCTCTGAAGGTCTAGATTTCTCTGGGTGCTGGAGCTTGCTGCGAGGAGGAAGACGTTGAGTGTCTGTATCTGCCTCTCTGGGGGTGCGAAGTCTCTGTGTGTTCGTTGTGTAGGTAGGTATGTGTGTACGTCCGTGTAGGCC
Source organism: Iris pallida (assembly GCA_029216955.1). Lineage (NCBI taxonomy): Eukaryota > Viridiplantae > Streptophyta > Magnoliopsida > Asparagales > Iridaceae > Iris > Iris pallida. The sequence continues at coordinate 145,219 of JANAVB010026020.1, read as the reverse complement.
TTAAAAATGAAAGTCACGCTGAGTTGATCAGAACAAGGTCTCAAAGTCACGCTGAGTTGATCAGGACAATATTTAAAAAATCACGCTGGGAGACAGCTCATCATTTTGTCAGAGTGTCATTATGACTAACAGCACGACAGACGAAGAATGTCTTCTCGTATGCCACGTATGCACGGAACTCGAGAGATCACATCCGACTATTGCGTGACTTTCGAAATCTTCTTCAGCAAGACTCAGCCTTCACCAAGTTGGCGTACCAAAAGAGCTTCTTGTCATTTAATGCGACTAACAAAAGCAATCACTGCCAGAGATTTTGTGTTAGTCGAGGCACGTCGAATCAAGACAGCTGGCAGTCCTGCCTCAATATTGCGTATATTTTGAGCCTTCTGGCTCAAGCCTGCGTATATTTTGAACTTATATGTTCCTTCCTCAAATCTGCGTGTATTTTGAGCTTTTTGCCTTAAGTTTGCGTGGATTCTGAAGTTTCATGCCCCATGTCTGCGTGGATTTTGAAGCTTTCTGCCCCAAGTCTGTGTGGATTCTGAAGCTTTTTGCTCCAAGTCTGCGTGGATTCTGAAGCTTCTCGCCCCAAGTTTGCGTAGATTTTGAAGCTTTCTGACCCAAGTCTGCGTGGATTTCGTCTTCAACAAGTCTGCGTGGATTTCATCAAATTGGAGTACGTGGCAGCCATGCCACTGATCTCTTATCCGCGTGTCCTGTAACTTGCACACGACTCATGCATGATTGCCATGTGTCCAACAGTTACAGGCCACGTCCAGTAACTGCTCACAACCTTGCGTATGTTAGATCCTGCGTGATTTTCAACTAGGCACAGGTTGTGAAGACAGTTATCCTTTCAGTTATTTTTGACTCTATAAATAGAGTTCTTTTTCTCATTCATGGTACAGATACATAGTTATCTAACTTACTGTCAAAATTTTGAGAGCTTTTCTTCTTCGCATAGTCCAAGGGATAAAGCGATCGTCTTCTAGATCGGATTCCTACAGTTGTAATTTTCCCAGATACACAATAAATAAAGTGAATTTATTTATGGAAAACAAATTGGCGACTCTGCGGAAGAAAACCATCTCCTCTTCTGAGATGGCAACAACTCAATGCGACACTTCGTCAGTCGGCTCGACGAAGAAGGTGATATCGATCCAATTCGATCAACTCGCCTATGAAGAAATGCAGCGGACTAAGGGTGGCAAGCCCACTTCAGCCTCCATCACCACTGCCAAGTCGAAGGGACGCTCTGTCTTTGTCCATAAGAATCAGTTGGCAGCCAATGGTGAAGTCTCTGCCACAGTGTCTACTCCTAACACTGGCAAAGACTCTACTGCAAGCACGCACACTCTTGTGCGCTCAAAGATGACAGCATTCAAAAGTCACGCTGACAGTACTGGCTCCTTAGTCAAGTCTGTTCCAGCGTGTAATCTCAATCCCAAAAGTCACGCTGACAGTACTGGTTCTTTAACCAAGCCTGTTCCAGCGTGTAATCTCAATCCTAAAAGTCACGCTGACAGCACTGGCTCCTTAGCCAAATCTGTTCCAGCGTGTATTTCTAAAATTAAAAGTCACGCTAACAGCACTGGTTCTTTAACCAAGCCTGTTTCAGCGTGTATTCCATATACATCATCTAAGAAGAATAGCTCTTTAGCTGTCTCTTCTTCTTTGCCAAGTTCTACTAGAACTGGGGGTGGTCTTCCACACAAAGTCCCTTCGAAAAGAAATAACTCTTTAGTTGTTTCTTCTGCTCCTGTAGTTTTTACTTCAGGAACAGCTTTGACTGACAATTTTGTTAGTCAAAGAAAAGGAGATGGTCTTTTGACTATTCTTCCTTCTGGACATTTTATGTCTCAAAACTTGAACAAGTCTAAGAAGAAACATTTCTTAATGTCTTCTTCTACGACTTCTTCGAATTGGGCACAGAATCTGTCTAGAAAAGAGGGTCTGTTACCAACTCCTAATCAGGGGGATGGTTCAATTCTTCCTTCTCTGCAAATATCCAGATCAATGGAAGGAAAACTCCAAGTTTCAAAAACCAATGTGTTACCTCCAACTGATCTAAGAACAAAACTCAATCAAACCCGTTTGGGAAGCACTTCTGGTGTTAAGAAACCACACCAATCGAAAATAAAAATAAAAGATCCGGATACAGAGTATGCTAAAAATTATGTGGCTCATATTAATCACTCCCTATATAATCAAGAGCCATCAAGACCCAAGAACCAGAAATATATTCCTAAAAATACACAAAGAGTGTTCTCTGATGTACCTCAGTCGTCACAGACAGATTTACAAGAACACCTTCAACAGAAGAGAAGGAATAATTCTATGACAATGGATCATGCTGAATGTGACTTCCAGCCTAGTGTCATAATTCAATGCAGATGTCAATCAATGGTTCAGGACTATGTTGATCATGAATGTGACTTCCAGCCAAGAGTCACAATGCAATGCAGATGTCAAACAAAACGACAATCTGTCTTCAATCGGATTCAGTGTAAACCTATGCCTGATGAAGATGAGCCTTTGTTTGCTTCTGTCAACATGACCTCTCGGGATACTGGAGGTAGAGCTGATAGTCCAGATGGAGTATATAGAGGCACAAGAGCAAGAGTCCTGGCCTCTAGTCAAAGAACTTTGATCTCTGAAGATGATTCTGAATTTCTTGGAGAATCTAACTTCCACCTCTTCCTACTGGGGGTAGTTCTCCTATAATTGACTTTGATGCACAAAGCAATGATTCAGAACAAACAACATCCACCAGTTCATCAATACTCCCTCGTACAGTCACGACTTATATGGTTGATGGGAATACTGATGAACCTTCTTCTTCCTTGACTCCTCAAGAACAAAGAATTGCTTCTTTGGAACAGCAAATAAAATCCATGGCTGATACTATGAAGTCGATGTATGAACTCATGACAACTCAGATACAAAATCGACAGACTGTACCAGATGCCATACCAATTGATACTGGTATAAGTCCAGTACAAGTTCCTCCAGTAGTACAATCCAATACTCCTGGACCAGCTCAACCAAATCTTAGTCTCTCTGGAGCTGGGGGTAGTGCTTATAATGCTGTTCCTCCTCCCAACTATTCTCTACAAGCTACAACTCCACAATCTTCCGGAGTTGTCTCTGAAGAATTGAAGAATCTCAAAACTCAATTCGAGGCATTCAAACAGAAAGATGGTTTACAAAGGTTAGGCATCAAACAACCTTATCCGATAGAATGGAAGCAAGTATCGTATCCTCCTAAATACAAGCCTCATACTATCTCATTCTATGATGGAACCACCTCTCCGAGTCAGTTTATTAATCACTTTGAAGTGATGACTGACCAACTGCAACCAAGTGATGCCCTCCTTACTCGGGTGTTTGTTGGATGTCTCAAGGGAACGACTTATGAATGGTATAGAAGTCTCCCAGATGGGTGTATTACCTCATTTGCCGGTTTCAAATAGATGTTTCTTGAACGGTTCTATGATGGGCTTAATGACATGACTATATCTGCTCTTATAAGAATCAAGCAGAAAAATAATGAAACTACAGAGGAATTCATTGAACTGTTTCGAAGAGAAGCTCTGAAGATGCCTCTTGGAACTCCTGATGCTGTTACCATCGACACATGCAAATCAAATTTGTTGCCAATAATCAGCATGTGGACAGGATCTACTCAATTTCAAGATTGGCCTTCCTTCATAGTCAGTGCCAAAGCCGCAGAAATCAGTGCTGAAACCTTCAAAGGTTTAGGAGTGCAGATGACTCCCAAAGAAACAGGTCAAGGTACCAACAATAATGCTAAAAATAGTGCTCGCAAGGGAAAAGAAACCCTTGAAGTTAATCTTCAGAGTAAAGATGCATCAAATGTTCAAACTCCTTCTGCCTCTACAACTCAACAACCAAGAGCACCTCGCCCCAAAGAAGAATACTCTTTTAATGACGACGATGTCCTTGGTATCTTTGAATGTCTGCTGAAAGGTAATAAAATACAATTACCTGAAATCAAGAAACCTGATGAAGCTTGGAAGATGGATCATCCTAAATACTATCCATACCACAGAATGTTGGGTCATACAATTCGTACATGTTATGTACTGAAAGGAAAGATCCAAGAAATGATTAAATCTGGAGCTATCTCCCTTACCCCAAAAGAGAAAACCGTCACCTCCAATGTCGTCTCTATGCAATTTGGAGACTTCCCTCCTCAATTCCTTGAAAGCGGGATCGTTCCTATTCCCAAGGTGACTCTTGATATAGTGAATATTCCTCCTCCACAGGCTGAAGGATTAGTACCAATTACTATGGAAACAGGAGAAATTATGTGGATTCATCCTGATCTAGTGGCAGATTTCGAATCTCCTCCTCTTCAAAAGATTACTTCCCGAAAGTCCAAGAAGGCTGGAAAGATTAAGTCATGTCATATGACTTCTTTCGGATCTAATCCTGACACAGAGCCAAAAGACAAAGAAGAAGCACTTGCTGGTGCTACTCGAACAGGAAAATCTTATTTAAAGAATCCTGAGGATACTCCTGATATTCCTCCTGCTGACAAAGATGCTCCTAATGTTCCTCCTGAAGAAGAATCATCCACTGCACCTGTTCCTTCAATTGCACCAGTTGAACCTGCTCTTTCTAAGCCTACAACTCTTGAGAAAGACAAACAACAGGCTCGGTTTGATAAACCAATCAAGAAGTCCCCTCCTCTTGGGCTTCAGAAATCTTATAATTTTGACATTCTAGCTCAACTTGCTAATACTCCAGCTAGAATGTCCCTTTTTGAACTTCTACGTCTTTCCAAAGAGACTCGGGAGACGTTAAGCGAAGCACTTCTTCAAGCAGACTCTTGTCTTGCACAATTAAAGAAGCCAGATGCAGAACCTGCCACTTGCTTACATTGCAACAGTGTATTAAAGATTATCCCAAATATCACCTTTACATAAGATGACATACTACTGGAGGATAATCGACATGATCGGCCTCTCTATTACACCGGTTATATTGATACAATGAAGATAGATCGTATCCTCATTGATCCAGGGTCTGCTATAAGCATAATGCCAAAGAGTCTGTTGGATGAACTAAAAATTCCTCTTCACAAGCTTTCCAAGACGGTTACTACTATCCTGGGATTCAATCAAAGTAGAAGCGAACCCTTGGGAAAGATTCATCTGAAGCTTCAGATAGGCGATTTCAGATCCAAAGTCACTTTCTATGTGATCGAGATTGTAGGATCCTATAATCTTCTTCTGGGGAGGCCCTTTCTTCATGAAAATAATGTGGTGCCTTCTACTCTTCATCAGTATTTTAAATACATTGACAGCAATGGAAGAGTACAAAAGGAAGTTGCTGATATAAACCCTTTCCATGGGATTGAAGCTTATTTCAATGATTCCCGGATGTATAAAGAAGAGTATACAAGGGTGATACAAGCTATGGAGAAAGAGGATTCACAAAGTGAGACTTTAATAATCCCTGTTAAAGGTCGAACTACTCAGCAACAATCTCCCAAACCCTCTGGAGAAGGTCCTTTCATCATTCCAGTAAATGGACGAATCTCTCCATTACCTCAGTCGCCTACTCAAGATACACTGATCATTCCTGTCAGTGAGCGTACTACAGTTCCTGTATCTGCACATGTGAAACAGGATACTCTGCTAATTCCAGTTGGAGGGCGGATTACTCTTCCATCTCAAGCTTCAAGGGAGCTCACCTCTTCTGAGCCATTTGTTATCGATCTTAATCGAAACAAAGCTTCTTCTCGTTCTTCTTCTCCCCCTTTAGTCATTGATTTGGCTAAGATCTCTAAGGCTCAGCCTTCTTCCAATGTAAATATTGCTGCTTTTAAATTTAATGAAAAGTCTTCATTTTTGCAGTATGCTGATGTGTGTAATTATGTTCATAGTTATTTACATTTGTTAGATGACTTGAGCACAATAACCATAGGAGTTGTACAGACTGTTCATACAGATGTATCCCTAGAATCAGTATAATCTTCATACTTTCTAGTTCCCAGCAGGAAGCCAGGGGACATCCCAATAGTCTTTTACAAAGGGCCCCAAAATCCTTCTAACCCTGAAGACGATGATAAAAATGATGATACTAGAAGATTACAACTACGTCGTTATAGTCAGCAATCTAAAGACATCATTAAAAATATGGGCTATGACTTCAGGACTGGCCTCAATAGTAAAAAAGGAAGAAAAATGCCTGTTCGTATTCCTCCTCTGAAATATGGGAGGACGAAATATGGATTGGGTTATACTGCTCCTATTCCTTTTATCAATATTATTCATGAAGATCCTGAATCTGACGAAGATAAGAGATCTGATTCTTCTAGTACAACCTCTTGGGATTCCGATACGAGTATCGGTGATTTCTATTACAATATTCTGTCTTCCAACATGGTTTCCATTGACCGCTCTGAAGAAAGTGATGAAGACGAAGATGAGTTTAAAATCTCACCTGAATCAGAGCAATGGGCCCAAAGGTTAGATAATCAATGGGAGTTCTGATTCGAGTAAAAAGAACCTCCGACTGAAGACAAACTTGTTCAAATAGATGTTGGTGAAGAGGGATCCCCTAAGCCAATATTCATCAGTGAAAGTCTTTCAGAAACTGATAAGCAAGACATGATCAAACTTATTCGTGACTACATCGACGTCTTCGCTTGGAGTTATGAAGATATGCCAGGACTTGATCCACAAATCGCAACTCATAAACTCAATATCTTGCCGAATGCTAAACCGGTCAAACAACAACAGCGACGATTTCGTCCAGACATTATGGATGCAATTGAAGCTGAAGTCAATAAACTCATGGCCTCTGGGTTTATTCGAGAGGAACAACATCCCGATGGGTGGCTAATATAGTTCCTGTTCTTAAAAAGACTGGCAAGATCAGAGTATGCATAAACTTCCGCGATCTCAATGCGGCATGTCCCAAAGACGAATTCCCTCTACCAATCACTGATGTTATGATCGATAATACTTGTGGGTTTGAACGGATGTCATTCATGGACGAATATTCTGGGTACAATCAGATCAAGAATTTTCATTTGCTTTCATTTCATAATCAAAACATGGAATAGAAGTGAAAGTTAAAGAAAAAAAAGATTCACTTATTTGGAGTTATCAGCTCTCTGATACGATCTAGAACAGCATTCAGTTTCTCTTCATGAGTTTTTCGAACTCTTTCCGCTGCTTCAATTGTAACATTCTGTTCATCAAAAATAATGATAGCAGACTGGCGACGGTTGACTTCTTCAATCTGTTCCGCCTGTATCTGTTCTCGTTCCTTCTGAAGAATTTCACAGCGTTCGGCTTCAGAGATATAAGCAGCAGCCACCTCAGCTTGCTCTGTTTCCATGGCAGTAATTCGTTCTTGAAGTCGAGCCAATTCCTCTTTCAATTTCTTCAGCTCTTCAGTCTTGGACGCTTTATCCTTCTCCAGAAGCTCTACTCTTTGACGAGTAGCTAATATTTCTTCGCCCTTTTCTACTAATTTCTCAGTAGAAGAGGCAAGAAATGCTTCAAGAGCTGCTTGTTGGGACTGTGCTTCATGCTCTAATTGACTGATCTCAGCTGCAGTTAAAGATTGAATGTCCTCCTTCTTAGTCTCCCAGTATTTTCGGATGGTTATTTCCAATTCATCCAGGAGATATTCAAAGAAGATGCACTGAGACTCGCAACCAGCATGTCGCAGAGCCATGAGCGGGAACTTGACCATAGTTCGAAGATCAGAAAAGGGCATGGCTTCATCCTTCAAGAAATGTCTGGAATATGTATCTAGATATGAGTAAATGATTTCTGAATACATTCCCAGAGTTCTTGCTAGACCAGTCTCGAATCCAGGAGTCGCTGTCATCATGGAAAAAGAAGCTTGAATGTTCTCCATCCTGGGAACGGAAGTGTGTGCGACTGGAGAAGTTGGCAAGTGTGAACTCCCTTCATCAGCATCAGCCTGGATAAGCGGAGCATGAGTCGAACTCATTGCTGCAGCAGTTCCTACAGTTAAAGAAAAATATATCAGCATATAAAGAAAAATAAATAGCAGAAATAGAATTTGAAATAAAGTTCTACCAGGTTGAGGTTCATATTCGATATGTGAAGGGAGTCTGGCATCTTCTCGTAGCCGGTCCATGATTGTATCCGACACCTGCTTCATATGGCTGCTTCCAGCTCCAGAATTACTGGGAGCTGGAGCATTATCTGGAGATTGAGTAGGTTCGGGGCTAAGTTCCATTCTGTTCCCCTTTACTTTATCCTCATCATAAGGAGCAGAAGTGCCAGCATGCCAGTCTTCTCCTCCTTCAGCTTCTTCTTCTTCTTCATCTTCAGGATGAGCTTCTGATTCGGAGTCAATGATATTCGCATCTTCATGAGTCTCAGGGACAATGACGATAGCAAGCTCAGGGTTGACTGCCGCCGGTTCAGTCCTCTCTGGAATATCAGTTCGAAGAATAATGTCTTGACAAACATTCTTCAACAAATCATCAACAGCTGATAGCTCAGACGTCGGCATGTCTTCATCGCCTCTGGCCGAAGAAATGTTTTCTTCAGCTTGAATTTCAGGAACTTCTGACTGTTTTGTCACTTCTTCTGGGGCTGGTTCTTCTTCAGAGTAATTGATCTGGTCATCCAGTGCCTGAATGACGCCCTCATTCCCATGCTCAAATGGGATCATCCTCGTCTCTGAGGGTTCAATAGCTACTCCACTTATGGTCGGAGCAGTTATTTCCTGAGCTTGAACAGATTCTACTTCAGTCTGTTCAGTTGAAGCTGTCGGAAGATGAATATCATCAGACTCGATCTTTTCAGTAGAAGCTGCTTCATTGATTTCTGGCAAAACTCCTCCACTCATGATCATTTCTAGGAGTTTATTGCCCTTCATTTTGCTGACAGACTTCTTGACATATTGGTCTCTCGACCTCCTTATCAAAGGAGCGTCATCTTCATCAGTCTCTTCGTCTTTATCAGCGGCATCGTCTTCATCAACTGAGATACCGCCTAAAGATGACGTAGCAGTCACTGAAACCCCTTTCTTCTTTTTTCTAGATGTTTGAGACTTAGTACTCCTCTTGGAGATGGTCTCAGATTCATCGCTTCTCTTCCTCTTAGAAAGAGATACAAAAATGGGCGGAAGAACTTCATCAGGAAAATTTCCCTCCTGGAATAATTCATATCGGGGCTCAACCTCCGCTGTCTCATCTACGAGTTCTGGAGAAGATTGTCGAATAATAGTCTTCTTCTTTGATCTCTTCGACGGAGCTAGCTCATCCTCCGCAACAAAGGTCTTCAGATTGAAACTCGGCTTGAAGGTGCTTGACGACACATAAAAGCGAGCATATGTGTAAAGCATCTTTGGCCCCAAACTAGACAAAGGATTAGGCATAGAGAATACAGCTTTTGTATCTCTAACCGCAAAATATCTCCAAGCTCGAGCTCCGTCGATAAGCCCTCCACGAGCGGAAAGACAAGTGGTGGCGTTCCCGACGTGGAGTTGGTCATAACCGAATTGCCTGGCAAATCGGCTTGGTAAATACGGCTCTAGATACGCCATTTCTTCATGACGGTATACTAGATGAGAGGGCCGTATCCTCTGCAACCACTGAAAGGCTACATCGTCTAGACTGTTTCCCATATCTCCGTCCATCATATTTAAGGGCATGCTCTCATAGCCCAATGGTGGAGGGACACATTGGATAGACCAATGTGACGCCCGATTCAAGACATTTCTGCATTCTGGAAGGGTGTGAACCTTCCAGAACGTCTCTCCAGAGTACCTCTCCAGAAAAAGACTGCTACTCCCTCCTGCCCCTGGAGGTATCAAACCATCATGATGAAGGAGAAGCCAACCATATAAATATGTAAATGGCATCTCTATCCTTGGGAATTCTTCAGTCATCATCCTCTGATCAGACAGCATGTTGGTTACAAAATTCCGGAGACCTGCATTCAGCCTACAAGTCATTGCCGATAATAAGTCTAGCTTGTAACCATACATAAGGCGCACCGCTGCAAAGATAACGCCTCTGTGTATCCTGTCCAAGGAGCTGGAGCCAGGAACGATGAATCTCCTTAACCACAGAGATAGGAATCCGGCCAAATGGCCGTTTCTTGACAGACTCTTGCCACTCTGTCTTACATAAGAGCTGAAAGTGGTTCCAGCTTTGAACTCGTACCAGTCTTCAGTGATGGTGAAATCCTTGCAGTCATATTTCTCCAGCAGATAAATAATTTCACCTTCAGAGGGAGGCTTGAAGTTGCTAATCTGATACCATCTCTTCTCGTTGATTTTCTTCTCATCCTTTTCACGGTTCATGAAAAGGTAGGACATCCACTTCTGAATGTGGTTGCCAGCTTCATCTTTAGGACCCTTGTAATATAGAGTACATGTGCCAAAATGGCACATCATCTCTTCAAATAGATGTACCATCTCTGGGTTCTTCTCTGACAGAAAGTTCAGCTCTTCTGTTGTAGGAACATACTCCTCATACGGCAGCGAGCCTGAAGGTAGGTGTGAGATGTATTCCATCTCATGAAGGGCGAAGCCCATCCCCCCCTTGGGAGTCATAAAGGTCCCCATCCTGTGGTTATATCTCTCAACCAAAGCCAGGAACAGAAAGGGGTTAGGCTTGAAGCCGTAGGATGAATTGACGACGGCATCATAAAGATTAATCTTCTTCAGCTCAGTCTCAAAATTTTCCAAAGCCCAGTGGACCAAAGTCTTCCATCTCACATTCTCCTGATTCATTAGGCCGTTCATCCTCGGCGTCAAATCGGTGGGGTAGAAGGCATTCTTGTTTGACATGAATTTGTTTATGAAAATGGGCATCCTGAACGGCATCAATATGGATGAGTCCTCAGGTGGTATGCATCCAGGCTTCAAACCCCGAAACACTGATACATGATTCTCCGGGGCACTGAAAAATCCCTCTTTCCTGTAAATAATATGGCTTGCCTTCGCCTGCTGATATTCTGTCAAATGCCAGGACATCTTTCTCGGATAGCTGGCATGCATGAGTCTCATGATTGATAAGCCCCTGGACACCTTCGGCCAGTACATGGGCTGTTTCACATCCCCTTCGAAGTAGAAGCACACCTTCTCTCTGATGCCCTTCGGCTGAGATTTCTGTGCTACAGCATCTCCAAACAAGAATGCTGGTTTCTTGTGGGATACCAAATCCAAACTCTGAAAGGGTTGTCCATTCATTAAGCAGAGTAAGGTTGTATGATCTTGATTGGCCAACAAAGACAATCTGGCTTCTGGAAGATCAAATTGAGGGAATTGTATATGAGATAGATCATGCTTAAATGAGAAACTCCAATGCCCTTCATAATCTGCTTCTTCGCTTCGGATGTTCACTACAGAAAATAAAAGAAGACAAAGTCAGATATATCTATGTCTATGCGTGTATTACAGTATTTTTGGATATACTACCATGACATGCTGAGTGATTTATTCATGCAGATGATTAATTCACGCAAAGTCCAGGCAGATTAGGATGAAAGTCACGCATCATTGCCAGAATCACATTTAAGTGAAAATGACAAAAACACGCTGACAGATCAAGACTAATCTATCGAGAGGATGACTCTCAGAAGTTTGCGTGAATAATTCAAACATTGACATCTCTGCCAATATGTGAAAAATCACGCAGAATCATCATGAAGTCTACGTGACTAATTCAAATATTGACATCTCTGCCAACATGTTAAAAAAATCACGCAGAGTCATCATAAAAGCTGCGTGACTATTTCAACATGGACATTTCTGCCAGCATAAAAAGTCATGCAGAGTCATGAGAGTCATGCACCTTTGTGTGAAACACAGAGCTTCGTAAACACGAAGATGTGAAGTATGGCTGACCCTAAAGAGGGGGCATACTTTATTAATATCCTTTGCCCTAAGAAGGGGGGATATATTTCTGAAGTTTATTGTTTTAAGATCCTAAAAATTCTATGTGGAGTTCATCTTCATCAAAGTCGTCTTCAAACAGTTCATGCCCCCATCACTTACGATGCATAGGAGCTTGTGGGATTTCTTGTCGAGGAAGCCTGTCAGTAGTGGCACGCGAAGAAGTCGCAGGGGCTTTCCCCTTGGCTTGAGCATCAGCCTTCTTGGGAGCCATTGTTGTTGAAAAGGAGAAGAAGAAGTCGGGGAAGAAGGAGTTCGTCGGGGAAGATGAAGTTCTCTTCTGTGGATTCTCTCTTTCAAATGCAAGTAAAGAAGGAAAGAAGTAATCTATGGCTTATTTATAGGTTCATGAAGGATTCCAAACGGCATATCATTATTTGCCTCGATTTAGGCGTTTGATACGGGATCCTAACTGCACAGAATCCCAACAGTCCAAGCATTAAGAAGTAAATATCTCTTTAAAGTCATCTCAGCGTGACTAAGTTCATTTTATCATCTTGATTTTCAAAGTATTTCGAAAAAATTTATCATTTTTCGAAAACTTTGAAGGGGGTTTTGTAGGCCTTAAAAATGAAAGTCACGCTGAGTTGATCAGAACAAGGTCTCAAAGTCACGCTGAGTTGATCAGGACAATATTTAAAAAATCACGCTGGGAGACAGCTCATCATTTTGTCAGAGTGTCATTATGACTAACAGCACGACAGTCGAAGAATGTCTTCTCGTATGCCACGTATGCACGGAACTCGAGAGATCACAGCCGACTATTGTATGACTTTCAAAATCTTCTTCAACAAGACTCAGCCTTCACCAAGTTGACGTACCAAAAGAGCTTCTTATCATTTAATGCGACTGACAAAAGCACTCACTGTCAGAGATTTTGTGTCAGTCGAGACACGTCGAATCAAGACTGCTGGCAGTCCTGCCTCAATATTGCGTATATTTTGAGCCTTCTGGCTCAAGCCTGCGTATATTTTGAACTTTTCCTTCCTCAAATCTGCGTATATTTTGAGCTTTTTGCCTCAAGTTTGCGTAGATTCTGAAGTTTCATGCCCCATGTCTGCGTGGATTTTGAAGCTTTCTGCCCCAAGTCTGTGTGGATTCTGAAGCTTTTTGCTCCAAGTCTGCGTGGATTCTGAAGCTTCTCGCCCCAAGTTTGCGTAGATTTTGAAGCTTTCTGACCCAAGTCTGCGTGGATTTCGTCTTCAACAAGTCTGCGTAGATTTCATTAAATTGGAGTACGTGGCAGCCATGCCACTGATCTCTCATCCGCGTGTCCTGTAACTTGCACACGACTCATGCATGATTGCCATGTGTCCAACAGTTACAGGCCACGTCCAGTAACTGCTCACAACCTTGCGTATGTTAGATCCTGCGTGATTTTCAACTAGGCACAGGTTGTGAAGACAGTTATCCTTTCAGTTATTTTTGACTCTATAAATAGAGTTTTTTTCTCATTCATGGTACAGATACATAGTTATCTAACTTACTGTCAAAATTTTGAGAGCTTTTCTTCTTCGCATAGTCCAAGGGATAAAGCGATCGTCTTCTAGATCGGATTCCTACAGTTGTAATTTTCCCAGATACACAATAAATAAAGTAAATTTATTTATGGAAAACAGTCCGAAAGAAGGAAATGATCCTTCTATTCATAACTTTGCAGGCTGGCTGCTCATGCATGCATGTAGGATATGCCTGTACGCGGGGACGCCACGTGTTGATTGCTGATGGAGGCGCATGGACGATGTGCCCTGATCGAGGGGTTGACTTCTTCATACTGCTGTTGTGGACCGGCACGTAGCAAAGGAGAAGATCTTTTTGTTGATGAGATCTCGGATGAGTCGAGTCAAAGGACACGTGTCATCGGCCCATGGCTCGGAGATCTCGGATTTGGTGGAGAATGATCTGGTAGGATGTGCCTGAGATTGGGCACATAAGGAGGCTTTGGCTCGTAACCTTTAGGAGTCACGAACCATTCTGGGCGCATGGCTTTTGAGGTGCATGCAGAGCTTCAGTAGTGACTTACTCCTGTCTTTTGGGATCAGGGAGAAGTCTGGGGTGCATGGCTTTTGAGGCGCATGCAGAGTTTTAACAGTGACTTTCCTTCTATCTTTAGGGATCAGTGAAAAGTCTGAGGCACACCACTTTTAAGGCGTATACAGATTTGGGCGCATAGCTGCGGAGGCTCATGCGAGTGGTTGAGCGGCCACGTGGCAGTAGCCGTCGGAGGGAAGTAATGATGATGCTGACGTTGGCGATGCTTCGTCTTCTGAAAAAGCTGCTGACTGTTCAGACTTCGGGAGGCGTGCTGCCAACTTTGTCAGTTCAGCATTTAATGTTTGTGACATTTGATGGACAGCAGAGTGGGCGCGTCGGTTGGCGCTCCACTAGGCGTATAGGAACACATGGGGGGGGGCGTATCACTGTGATGTGCTTGGCACTGAAGGGCGCGTCTGTGTGATGCACTTGATGTTGAAGGACGCGTCTGTGTGATGCGCAGTCTGGCCGGTGCATCTGCTTCGTGACACGTCTTTAATGGTGCGACTGTTACGTTCTTCGAGTGCTTTAAATAGCCGTTTTGACTTAGCTGAATTCGAAGCGTCCAGTTCATCCATTTAATGCAAATTTATTGTACGGAATTCGGAGAGCCATCCACTTGGCACATGGGTTTAATTTGCCCGGCCTATAAATAGTGGCATGGAGAGAGTTTGCTTCTCATTCTCTCACGTTCTTCCAACATGAACTTGTTTACTCGGATGCATTCTGTTGACGAGATGCTCCTGAGAGTGAAGATGCGACGCAGTGTCTTCGTTGATGCACTTGAAAGTGACTGTTATATCCCAAAGTCAGAGTCGAGGGCTTCTGAGGCAGGCGGAAGGTGCCCGTTGCATCCAAAGATAGGGATACTCGAGCCTCGTCTTCATTGTACAGAAAGAGCCGTAGATCGGAATGGCGGTGCTGCGGCTTTGGTGGCTCTTTCTTCCTTCAAAATGGGTGTAGCCCATTCTGGTTGTGTTGAAAGCTGCTCCTTTGGCCGCAGTTTCGATCACGGTCTTCCTTGGTGTTTGGAGGCTCTTTCGAAGCCTCCTCTGGCAACAGGTTGGCTTGTGGTTCTTTTCCCTTCCTTGGCTAGAGGGTTGATTGCCACCCTCGTTCTGCTCAATAAATGCTTTATTAGTCGAAGCATTTAGACGGCGGTGAGCCTGGTTGGAAGAGCGGCACAAAACTGGGTTGCTGAAGGGATGCACATAACTGGGATGCATATAACTGAGCTGCTAAAAAGGATGCGCCTTGCTGAGGACGCATGGTGGGATGCGCCTGGCTGAGGGCGCATGTTGATTGCTGCGCCTACTTGAGGGCGCATGTTGGCTGATGGCTGTAGACTTAGGATCTTTTCTTTGTAGAAATTCTCCTTTGTACAGTCTTTCTTAGACATGTAATAGACTTTTATATGTTAAATAAAAAGTCCTCTTTCAATGTCTATATTTGTTGCTTTTTGCTGTGAAGTACTTTGTCCAAGCTTTGGCGCATGTAGTCTGGCGCATAGACTTTCTGGTTCTGAAATTCCTTGCTTCTACACTATAAGCTTCATCTTCAGAGATCACTTATGCAAGACGGTGGAGTGTTATGTTGACGACATTGCCGTCAAAAGTCGCTCCAAAAATGATCACTTACATGATTTGAGAACAGTGTTCAATCTCATGCGAGTGCACAATCCGAAGATGAATCCCACCAAGTCTTTTCTGGACGTGTCCAGCGGAAAGTTCTTGGGCTTCGTTATTACTTTTCGGGGCATTCACATAGACCCCGATAAAACAAAAGCAATCCTGGAGATGAGTCCACCAAGGAACCTCCGTGAACTCCGCGGCCTTCAGGGAAGACTAGCCTACATCAAGAGGTTCATATCTAACCTCTCAGAGCGATGTCAACCCTTTACTCAACTCATAAGGAAAGGTGTCTTTTTCGTATGGAACGAGGAATATCGGCGTGCCTTTGATGACATTTGGGAATACCTGACGAATCCGCTAGTTTTGGTAGACCCGATCGTCGGAAAGCCCTTCTTGCTCTATGTACGGGCGATGGAACACTTCTTCGGTGCTCTGCTAGCACAAAAAAATGATGCGGGACATGAACAAGCTATTTACTATCTCAGCCGGATGATGGTAGGACCGGAACATAGGTACACCACCATGGAGAAGGAGTGCCTTACCCTAGTGTTCGCTATTCAAAAAATACGACACTATGTGACAGGATAGACCATTTATGTTGTCTCACGAGTTAATCCTCTCAGGGTTCTTATGACCAAACCAGGCGCACTCAGTTCTCGTCTAGCCACCTGGGCGATACTGTTGTCCCCCTACGACATAGTCTTTGTTCCGCAAAAGGCTGTCAAAGGTCAAGCCCTGGCCGACTTCTTAGCAGCCCATCCAGGCTCAGAAACAGCCAGAATTTATGAAGAAATCTCCGATGAAGTCGTCGCCTCAAACATAACTTCACATGATGCCATTTGGCGAATGTTCTTTAACGATGCTTCAAGAACAGGGCCACAAGGTTATATTGTCGCTGGAGTCGGGGTAGTATTAATTTCTTCCTCTAGACTGGTGGTCAATCGGGTGTATTCTCTCACAGAACCTTGTTTAAACAATGTAGCCGAATATAACGTTCTAGTCATCAGACTCCAACTTGCAAAAGAGGTGGGGGTCAAGTACCTAGAAGCGTATGGCGACTCGCAGCTGATTGTTAATCAGATCCGAGGCTCATACGAGGTTCACAATGAGGACCTGATTCCCTACCATCAGACAACAATTGCCATCATTGCAACCTTAGAGGGGTTCTTTATAGAGCATGTTCCTAGGCTCCAAAATATTGAAGCCGATGCCCTAGCAGGCCTCGCCGCTTCCTTGGCAGTTCCAAATGATGCTCATCATCTAGTCGACGTGATAGGCCATGAGCTAGTCTGTCCCAAGAACAATGTTCAACTGGGTACGATTTACTCCACCCAGATAACCAATGACATACAAGACTAGAGACGCCCGTTCATCGACTTTGCAGTCTACGAAATTCTGCCAAAGAATGTGAAGGAAGCAACTTCAATCAGAAGACTCTCTCTCAGATTCTTCTATGATACAAAGATAAAAATGTTATATCGACGATCCTACGATGGGCTACAGTTAAGATGCCTGTCAAATGCAGAAGCCAAAGAAGCATTATGCGAGGCTCATGATGGCGCTTGCAGGGCTCACCAACCTGGCCCGAAATTGCAAGATCGTCTCCGCCGGATGGGTTATTACTGGCCCACAATGGTAGCAGATGTAGTTAATTATGCAAAGAAGTGTAAGGCTTGCCAGATCCACACAGATTTCATACATCTGTCATCCGAATTCTTGCACCCAACAGTGGCCTCTTGGCCATTTGAAGCATGGAGAATGGACATCATTGGGCCAATCACCCCACCGTCGTCTAGGGGCATCGGTTGATACTTGCAATCACCGATTACTTCTCCAAATAGGCGGAAGCTGTTCCGCTTGTAGAAGTAAAGACATCAAACGTGATTAGTTTCATAAAATATCACGTCGTCTACCGTTTCGGACTGCCCCAGAGGATTATTCATGACAACGGTCTGCAGTTCGCAAGCCACGCTTTCTATCGATTTTGTGACAAGAATCAAATTTAGAACATGGCCTCGATGGTATATAACCCATCGCCTAATGGTCTGGCTGAAGCTTTCAACAAAACTATAATCAAGCTCCTCAAAAATTTTGTGTCTTCAAACAAACGCGATTGGAATGAAAAGCTTGGCAAGTGCTTATGGGCGTATCGTACTATGATTCGGACGGCTACAGGAAAAACATCGTTCTCCTTGGTTTACGGGAGCGAGGCAGTTCTCCCATTGGAAACTTAGATCCCTTCGCTTTGCGTGGCCTTTACTTACCGATTGATGTCGGATGACAACCACCGCCGACGGCTACAAGAACTAGAAGCCTTAGACAAGAAGCATTTACAAGCTCAACAAAGCATAGAGCTCTACCAAGCGCGCATCTCTCGGGCTTTCAACAAGAAAGTCAAACAGAGAATATTCCAAGTCGGCGATCTCGTCTTGGCCGTTCGTCGACCAATGGTCATGACTCACAAGACCCCCGACAAATTCCAGCCTAAATGGGAGGGTCCGTTCATCATCGAGACTGTATTCTCCAATGGCGTATACCGGCTTGCAAAGTAGAATGGGGACTTGCTCATGATGCCCATAAACGGCAAGTTCCTAAAAAAATACCATGTTTAAAAGCATCCCATACTACCTAGAGTTTTGAGTTATGTACATCAGGTACCTCTGAACTTACACTCTGTTCCCTCCGAGGAGACTCATATTGCATCTCTCCGAGTGACAAGTCATGTATAGTGATACCTCTGAACTTCCATTCTGATGTTTCGATTGTCATATATCACGTCCATATTACCTCTGATATAGACAATCTCCTAATTTAACACCTGTACCCAGTTTGGGATAAAAGACATGGTGTTAAGACCACAAAACCTACACGTCCATATTACCTATGTTGGGTTTTGTCTCAAAATCTATTACTCGCACCACCAGTACGCAGAAGAGTAATAGGTCCACCAAAAATTATGCCTGATTATCGTGTGTCACATCCATATTACCTCTGATACCGATAGTCTCCCGACTTAACACATGTACCCAGCCCGGGATAAAAGACATGGTGTTAAGACCACAAAACCTATCACGTCCATATTACCTCTGGTAGGTTTCGTTTCAAATCTATTACCCGTACCGCCAGTACGCAAAAGGGTAATAGGTCTACAGAAGTTATCCAAATCTATTACTCGTACTATTGGTGCACAAAAAGAGTAGTAGGTCCATAAAATATCATTCAAATCTATTTGCTCACATTTCTAGATGCACAAAAGGGCAATAGGTCCCCAAAAAGTCCCCTAGTGGGATATTCTCTATCAAAATGCTGTATTAGGCCCTCTATTACAAGCACCACAGATGCCACAAGCAAAAAATGGAGTGAATGTATTCTATTTTAAGTTACATTCATAGGACTACATCATCAGCAGAAAGAAAAGAAAGGAAAATCTAGCAATACATAGTTTGGTCAGTTTGACAGCACTTCGCCTTCACCAAAAAGCAGTTTCGTGGCCCTCGAAAGAAGTCATATTTTACTGCTGAGAAGCAAACAAGGCTGTTGAATCTCCAAGGAGCTGCCCGAAGGAGGGCAAATATAGCATGCTTTTCTTCCCACCGTATTGCGGATACCTTAGCCCCGCTCCTCCAAAAGACCATACCTTCAAAACAACATCCCTAATGGTGGTTTTGCCTACTTGGAGAGCCGTGATGACAAGACGTTCATGATGATGCCTGACCACCGTTCAACTCTTCGAGGTATAAAGGTTCTTTCTACTATATAGGGAAAACTCTTCCGAAGTATGAAGAGTTCTGAGTTGTTTGATGTATATACCAAATTGGCACAAGAAAAACTCTTCCGAAGCATGGGGAGTTTTGAGCTGTCTATTGTGTGTATCAAAATGGTGCATTTTCACTCTATCACCGACACCGGTCCTAAAGAAATTTGCTAGCCAGATTCCTACAAAATATAAAAAAGGAAAAAAAAAGGTTTAGCAGTGAGAAGAAAACAAAGGTCATTCTTCAGCTATGCGGCCTAGCCAAACAAAACTCATGCGGCTCAGTCATGAGGCACTTATGCAGTTTATACAGCTCAGTCATAAAGTGCTCATGCGGCTCACTCATGAGGCACCTATGCGGTTCATGCGGCTCAGTCATGAGGTACTTATGCGGCTCAGCCATGAAGTGCTCTTGCGGATCAGTCTTGGGACACTTATGCAGTTCAGGTTCAAATGTGTAACGTTTATGCGGCTCAGCCCATACGGCCCTATCATACAGAACACATCCGGTCCAAATGAGATAGGACATGCATCGACTAGGCTTAAAGCACAGAGGCGATATATGACAGGCCCGTGCATAAAATATACGATATGGCTATTCAAAATTTTAGTCGTCGTCTTTCTACCGTCCTTACCCTTGATAGGGGATTGCACGTCGGGATGAATGGAAGGAGAGCCCGCTGCTCTCGACGGAGAGACAAGTCCCATCCCTTTGGCCGCAGCACCAGTCGACTTGGAAGCTTTTGGAGCCATGGCTAAATTGAGACAGAAAGATGAAGAAGAAGGAGAAGAAGGTGAAAGAGAAAAATATCTCTCCAAATGACCCCTATTTATAGAGTTTCTGAAGAGTGCCACTTTGATTCTCGAGATGATTAAAGATAATAATGACATTTGGGGATTTTATCCCCAGTAACCGTCGGCTTTATCTCGAAAAGAGAACCCAAATCTAAAACCAAATCAAGAAATTAAATACAGCAGTGACAGTTGGCAGGCTAGATGGGGTCTCTCTGCGGCTCAAGATTTTCTTGCGGCTCAAGATCTCTCTACGGCTCAAGATTTTCCTGCGGGTCAAGATTTCTCTGCGGCTCAAGATCTCTCTGCAGCTCAAAATTTCCCCGCGGCTCAAGATCTTCCTGCGGCTAAAGGTCTCTCCTGACTTGAAGACTCCCTGCGGCTTGACATATCTCCATGCTTCTTATTCAAAGTATTCCAAATTTCCAATTTAAAAACATTGAAGGGGGTCTTGTAGAAGCATGGAAAATATGGGGTTCATGTGGATCACAACTGGCCGCATGAGTGCTTTGGGCCAAACTGGTTCGCATAAAGGAGAGCCGCATGACAGATTCAGCACCCCATGCGACCCGTCTACAACTAGACTGATTAGAGCTGCAGAAGGAAGATATACGACCAAGTTGATCAATCCTTCTGATAAAGCTGACAAACTAACAAAAATGGCAGCTCTGACACTCTGACAAAAAGATTAGACGTGATCAGACAAAATGTCATGTCTCTAAAAAACAGGGTTCATGTGCTTAGACATAGTCATACGGCCAGAAGGATTGTTACCCGAGCCGCATGAACCTTATGCGGCTCAACCTATGCGACCCTAAAGTCTCTAAGCTTCATGCGGCCAAAGGTGACTGTAACCTAAGCCGCATGAGCTTTATGCGGCCCAAAATACAGAATCTTTGCGGCTCAAAAGTCCTTAAGCTAAGGAAGACCGCGACCTAAGCCGCATGAGTCCTATGCGGCCCAGCATGGCCAAAAACTGAAAGACTCATGCAGCTCAAAATGACTCCAGCAGATTAATCCTACCCTGCGATAGGACACGTGGCAGGTTGACCAAGTCTCAACCACCTAGATTTGCTGCAACAAAATCCTAACAAATTGCCAGCTGGCGGCCAAAGAGCGGGTCTTTACGTGCTGTTGTAGCCACGTGGCTACGGACCATCTATGCGACTCAAAACACATATCACTATAAATAGCAGGGTGCCACACCCTTGCAAGAGGTGGGCAACCTACGAAGGGTAATTTCTTCAAGAGCTAAGACTGCGTCGGATAGTCCAAGGAGTAAGACAGAGTTGATACACTTTCCCGAGCCTCCACCGTCACCCCCCAGAATCAAAAACTAAATAATTGTACTTAGATTGTTTCCTAGGATTTCTTTCTAAGCTTTTTTTTGTATAAGCGAGTTTGCAATCAATTTTAGTGTTTCTGTAATACCTGTCTTTGATATTCTAATGGCAAACACATGGGAAGAGATAACTCCAGAGTCAAAAGTCATATTGTAGTAAAATAACCTAATAACATTAAGAGCAACAGAAAAAGAAGTTGCTACTAAGTCATTAAGTTGCAAAAGTTGAAAAGCTCCGATCTGGTCTGAAAAGATATTAAAATTAATCGGGGCTCCGGTACGGACGGTACGGTCATAAAAATCACTAAACCACTCTATAGATTGGTCTAGCGTCGCGAATGCAAATTTGCAAAATAAACCATTATCCGGTTGGACCGAAGAGAAAAGGGAAGGCTGTTATGAGGATCCTTTATCATTCTTCATTTTCTTCCAAAAGAGCTTATGAGCCATTGGAGAGTAAAATTGCTAAAAGTTGAATTTGAGGATGGAAGGAAAATAGGGATTATACCTTCTAGAAATTGAGTACGTTGTAGAGAACGAACCCATGATTCCGAATTTGATATTTGGAGTCGAAATTCCAAGTTGATTGAGAGATAAAATTGAATTAGGGTTAGGGCTTGGTGGGTTTCATAGCTGCTATTGGTGAAAGAGGATGGAAGATGTAAGAAGATGATAAGTAGGAGAAGTTGGGCCCACTAGGTTTGCTGTAACTTAGCCAACAGAGTTCGGACCGAGTTTGGCCTGAACTCTATTTTGGCTAGCTTGCAACTGAAGTAATGTTTATCAATTCCTTTCAACTTTTCAATTCAAAAATTATTAATTTTATTTTTCAATTAATGTATTTAAAATTATTTAGCAAATTAATTTTTGTTACGCATTGATCGTCTGAGATTAGTAGTAGGGATACTGTCTCAACTAGCGAAGATCCACAAGGGATGCTTAAGTTCCGTTTCGCTTAACCTCTTATCGCCTTGGTGACAGACATATCCTTTGTAGGCTTGTCTCTAAAACAATCGTTACATATTAGAATTAATTTAATAAATAAAGTTAATTAATATTATTGATATCTAAAATTCCTAATTCTCGACCTAAATAGTTGAACCTATCTTCTGCCAAAGGTTTAGTAAAGATATCAGCTAGTTGATGTTCTGTGTCAACATATTCTAAATTACTGTCTCCATTTAATTGATGATCTCTAAGAAAGTGATGTCGTATCTCAATATGCTTGGTGCGTGAGTGACATACAGAATTTTTAGGCAAATTGATCGTGCTAGTATTGTCACAGAATATAAAAATATGTGAATATTACAAGTTGTAGTCTTATAGGATTTGCTTCATCCATAAAATTTGTGCACAACAACGTCATGCAGTGATATACTCGGCCTTAGTAGTTGTTAATGCAACAGAATTTTGCTTCTTGCTAAACCAAGAGACTAAAGCTTTGCCTAGGAAATGACACGTGCCGCTAGTACTTTTTTTTATCCACTTTGCATCCAGCAAAATCAGCATCCGAATAACTGGTTAGATCAAAGGATGTAGTTTTAGGACACCATAATCCGACATAAGAAGTTTTCTTAAGGTATCAGAAGATATGCTCAACATAAAGTATGATTCCTTAGGTTTAGCTTGGAATCGTGCATATAAACAAACACTAAACATTATATCAGGGCGACTAGAAGTTAGATACAAGAAACTACCGATCATACCTCGATACTTACGTGTGTCAACTGGTTTGCCTTGTTCATCTACGTCAAGCTTAGTAGAAATTGCCATCGGAGTTCCAAGATTTTTGGTTGACTTCAGATCGAATTTCTTTAGCAGATCCTTTGTGTACTTGGCTTGGTTAGTGAACATCCCATTTATGGTTTGCTTGATGTGTAGTCTAAGAAAGAACTTCAACTCTGTCACGACCCGCACCCGCTGTAAGGGCACGTGTGCGTGACAACGCCCAGCCCACACCGTAAAAACGGCATGGAACGCTGTAGGTTTACTACTCTAACAACAGTTTATATAATATCAAAAACCTATCGAGAATATGGTCAACTCCGAACGGAGGACAAGCAATGATAATATATGAGTACTCAATCACAACTCTAAGATGATAAAGTAAAGACTGAAAGATAAAGACAACATGACAATAAAATATAATATGTCAAGTCCAAACACAAAAAATATACAAGTCTAAGTCCAAAGTCTCTAATACAAGCCAAAATAATAACAGTCCCAAGAGTGACAGGAGACAAGGTCCAGTCCAAAAGCCTACTCTATCTACAGGATAGGCGGTATCTCGCCCTGCGGTACTGCATCCTGCGGATCTAGGGTATCTGTCTCTAAACCCACTACGTCCGGTGGGCCGTAGTAAGTGCAATAATAGTCCTCCTCTGCATCTGTAATATTTTCAACATATTCAGTCAGGATAGAACGAGTACATATATCTCATAACAGATCTCAAGATAGGATAAAAGCCATAAGAATGTAAATAGAGCATATATAATGAAATAATGGAGTGTACATGTATGAATCATGGCATGGTAAGCTGTAGAGCTAGAGCTAGAACAGGAATGTAGAACTGATCATGGTATGTACACAAATCAAGGTAAGTCATCTATCCAATGTGTGTGAGTAGTAGTTTCAACTTGTGATCGGCTTGGATACCTGTAAGAACTGGCATGTCTAGTTATAAGTACGGTATATGACTAACACTGTTCAAGAATGCAAGATGGATTTGATCACATGCATATGCTACTACTCCCCCACCCCCAACTTATAGAATGGATCCAAACAGGACACGTCACTGCACGGGATTCTATAAGAAGGGAGCAAGTCTTCTCTAGAATCAGTGACCGCATATTGCGCAAAGCGCAAGAGCTACAAGGGAGCTTGCACAATACATCCCAAGCTAACAAGGAGAAACATCTCTCGTCGAGATCCAGGAATACCAATCCGTGAGAACCATGTGTCAAGAACAAGTATATCTACACTAAGTACATGAATCATAACAGTTATCATAAATTGGAAAAAAGTTATCAGAGAATGTACTCGCCTGTGATATGATATAATATGTCAACTGGATCCAATGCAGCGTCTCGAGGACCTATAGAGAACAAGACGTATCAATACTATGTTTAGGAAGTAAAGTCAAATCAAATTAAACCCTATTAAGTTATTCTAGGTCAACAAGTCTAGTTAAGTCAAACCTGGTCATAGGAGAACATTGGAAGTCAACCCATATCAAACTAGGTAGAAAGTTGACTTACAGTTGACTTTTGGTCAATAGGTCAACTCTGGTCAACTCTAGGTTAACTCTAGGTCAACCCTAGGTCAATGGTGACTAACAGTTGACTTTTGGTCAACTGTTCAAGTCTAATGGAATTTGGGACTAAATTGGGTAAAGTGTTGACCCATAGTTGACTTTTGGTCTAAAAAGTCAACCATGGTCAACCAAGGTCAAGACTAGGTCTAGGCGACTATTTCTAACCATTACCAACCCTTACAACCCATATCCGAGTCCATCTTGAACTCCGAAACTCATATCTTGGCCGTAGGCCAATATCTTAAATTTACCCTTTACAAGGATAAATTCCTAACCTAGCCCAATATCAAGTTAGCCTACCTATGCTTGGTATTTCGACCCGTGTTTCCTAGGGTAGTAGGATACTAGCCTATACATTCATTACCTACCAAGCTTCCTAGGTAGAGTGGACATCCAGTCCATCTTACGGCCTATTGTCGATTATC